>JARJDQ010008789.1:0-11383 GCA_030264215.1 Geostiba sp. GC000077 | reverse complement strand
CTTTGTTCCTCCGTCAAGTGGCGCCATCTATCGGAGACTAGTGGAACTAACTGCAGGGAACTTCAACGTTACTTCCACTAGTCTCCGATAGATGGCGCTAGTCGCGGCGGAATTTTTAAATATTTTCAAAACTTAATTCCATGAGCCGAGACCGAACTTTAAAAAAAGATTGCGGATCAATACAAAGTAATAACAGTACAACAATTTATTGAACTTAAGTATTTCCAGGTTTAAAAATATGTTAAAATTGACGAAGATTTATATGTTTCTTCACGCGTATCACGCGTATCAATTAAATATCGAAATAAATCGTCAAAAGTTCATAACTGATTTTAAGCCATTTCCTATGTCCTGACGTGGTTGGGACGAAGTTCATTTTAAAGAGCATCTTCATACCTATCAGAATCAGCATACTTAACGAAAGATGGAAACAAAATATGGAAACAACTAAGAAATTTTTCAAATTTGATTTTAAGGCACTTCCAGGATACTGAGGAGGATGTGATGTATAATTTTCAAACGCGTGTTTTTATAAATTTTGAAAAATTGGTTAACTTTAAATGCATATTTGGGGCACTTGCCGCCCCCTGACGGGGTGGCAATGGAGTCCAAATTGAAGAACGCCTCTGTGGCTATGCACACAGCTAAAGAAACTTAAAATTGAAGCATGCATTTAGGATATATGAACGATTTTCCAACGCATGTTTTCATACATTTTTAAAAATTGCTTAAATTTAAAAGCATATTTGGGGCACTTGCCGCATCCTTTTGAATCAACTAGAAGCCAATCCTCCTCCGAATTCGAAGCACGCGCCTCAGTGATCCAAAACATTCTATTACAAATCAAATGGGCAATTTCGTTTTAGTATTTTATGAATCTGGTTTCACAAGGCACCAACATTTACAACAATATTCTGTTGACAAATTTAACAAAAAATGCAAGTACATACATATAAAATCACAGTTAAATAATTGATCGCGAAGAAGTTAATGTATGTCTAATGATAAGTACAAGTACAATAATAAAATAGTAATAGTAGTAGTAAAATTTAAAATAAGTGTTTTTTCAGGTCAAAACAGTCCCTTCTCTCTCTTGAGGGAGGTTTGCTTCCACGCTGGCAACTGCTGAAAGCTCTCCTTGGACATTAATAGAAGCTCAAAGAAGTCATCCGCTGAGAGGTAAATCTCCAATTGGGTAGGGTCCACGCCAATCGGCAGTGGCCTCTGAAGTAGTTCGGCCAAGGGGTAGGTGGTGCGAGTAAGGACAGCAAGTTCCTTTTCGATCGGGACTAGCTCGTTGGTGTTGACACCTGCTTTTATGTTCAGCTCGGCAATGTCGTCTCTGTCGGTCCACGTGTGAAAGAGGTTAAAAAATTCGAGGGGTTCCAGTCCGGCCCAAACAAGATACGCCGGGATTGTGGTGCTGGAGGCGGAAGAGTTCTTGAGGCGGTAGTAGTCGATGGCGGTTTGCATCGCGGCGCGACGTTCGGCTTGCCATCGCACGGGCCCAGAGCCGGTTTGCACGGCCTCGGTGTCCTCCGTCTCGGGCCACCAACCTTGCCAGAGCCATAATTCATGTTCATTGTCAAATAGAAACAGGGCTGAAATGAAACACGATATTAATAAAAATCCAACATGCCCCATTATTATGTAGTAAAAGAAATTTACCTGGTTGATTGGCAGAATACAAATCACTTTGCAAAAACGGATACGGCGTGATGTACTTTGAGCTCCTATGAGGGCAGAGAATTTCCGCCACTTCAAACTTCCCCGACACGCTGCTGAATTTGAACATTTTTGGCGTCTTTTCAAACGCCTTTGCGTTATCCTTCAATGAGTGATACAGCTGAGGTTTCTCTCCCAAGCGGTTCAAAAACTCCAGATCTTCCTTTCCCTCCTCAAATACATTTATCTCAGCGTCTTTCGAAAGGTCAAACAATTCGTAGGTGGCTAATGTGATGTTTTCAGCGAGCTCTTTGGCTAGACTTTTGATGTGCTCCGTAGACTTGGCGCCATGCCACACAATAATTCGTTTATTCTCCATGTAAAGAAAGCTCGAGCGACTTCTTAAACTCCTCATCGACACCGGCACCTGCACCAATGACGTTTCACAAGGGACCTCACCCCGAATAATGTACAACTTCTCCTTTTCACTGTCCAACTTGCCATTGTGAATGACCATCTTCCCATTGAACAGCTGCAGGAATACGGGCGGTTCGGATCCCTGCGTGACCCTCACCTGCTTTGCATGCTCCGAGTCCAACTCGACGGTCAATAGTGCCGTGGTACCCTTCTCGTTGATAGACGCATGCTCACCAAACCAGCTGAAGTACACGCATCTATCCCGACCAAGCTGCATGTGTTTCGACGGCTTACCGCTCAGCTCCCTCCCAGTCACGGACACTCGAAACTGCCAGCGTATAATGTACGTATCGGTGTTGTTGAAGTGCCCCAGGCGCTTCGATTCCAGCTTCTCGTAAGTGTTTTCCAAAATGGTCCATGCTGTAATGTCGAGCGTGTTGATTTGGAAGTGACGGCGTGTTTCCTCGTCAAAATACTCGCGTCCACGTCCGAGTTGACTGCCGTCGACCTCAAACTCGGGTTCGCAATAAGGCAAATCCAAATGATCGCTAGATAGGGGCTTGATCGCTTCCATGATTGGATCCGTCACTGCTTTGTCATTGTCAGTTTCCTTGACTTTGATCACACGTGTGTAGTCGGGCCAGTCGAGGAACTTCTCTCTGAAGAGAATTGTCTCCCGATGTTGTGTCACTTTGGCAAAGAGTGCCCAATCGGGGCGAATCTTCGCTGTCAGAATCTGCTCTTTAGTCTCGCGCGCACCGAGTATCGAAGCAACATTTATGGGACTAATGGGACACTCGGTATAGTTGTAACCAAGGTCCCACATTTCCTTGGCGAGGTGCAAGGTTTTCTTTTTCACCTCGGTGGAAGCAGTTTTACCACTCCACACATACATTTCGGTGCCGAAATCAAAGACGAACACTTTGGAAGGTTCGAGCATGTCAATCTTGGGCATAAAACCCCAATACTTCGGCACCGAGACTAGTTCGTCATTTTCCAACGTGTACACCATATTGGTCTCGATAATGCGAGATTCGAAGACTTCGTCCTCATCAGGATGCCCGGCTTTGGTAACCTCCACCGTAGACTTGTTATCTACGCCTAGAAGATGCCAGAATTCATCGAGGTCCTTCTGCAAGGGGTCTTTCTTCGCGTCTAGTATAACCGTTTTGCTTGGTTTGCATCCCATGTCATAGGTTTGCTGGATGTGATTGATGACATCCGCGGCGCGACTCTGTTCGATCACGTTCGAGTAGGAGCCGATGTAATTGTACAGCTTGGAGGGGGTGATCAGGATATAGTTGTCGCCTTCATTAATACTGCCCGCGACTGGTTCGACTAGACGGGTTTGCACATGACGCCTTCCTTTAATCTGCAGCAACATTTTGGCCTTGAATGGAAGATTGGATCCTAGGGCGGTGGTGGATGCCTTCTTCAATGCGACGGCTGTGATGTCTTCCTTACTGGCCAGCCCAGCAAGTGCTTCCACAGACAAGTGGGAGGTTTTCGCGACTATAAGTTGAACAAATCAATTAAATTAGTATAGAATTGGGATATCGCGGAGTGTAGAATACGTACTTTTCTCAATGTTCAGTCTTGTGGCTTCTCTCTCGGCAAATCCTGTTATCACCTCGGTGTACTCGTGTTGGATGTCCACGCGGGCGGCCAGCGCCCTCACTGGATTCCTCGACGTTCCCCTCCGCTTTTGAACGGTGATATTCTTCCGCTGCCCCAGTAAGGTGTGCGACGGAACGGTGTCAAAATCATCCAAGCAGACGTCAACGTGTTCCTCCATCTTTACCTCAACGCTCTTGAAGAAACTCTGAAAAGTCTCGTCGTCTGGCGAAAGTATACTAACTCTCCGTCCGTTTTCAGGCGGTGCGGTATCGCTCGTTGTCGAATCGGAACTCGGGCTAGAGTTGCTTCTTTGGAAGCCGGTGCTCGTCGGCGATTTAAAATCCGGTGACACCGGCGTCGATGTTGACTCATTTCCATTTGCTGTGCGCACAAACATGGAAATTATGATACTACATAGGATTTGGTCACTGATGGTGTTGATAACGTACCTTCCTTGCTTTTAAAGCGCTTGTAGCTGGGTGTGCGTCGCACCTTGTCGGGTGTGAGAATATTCAGCTGCACGTCGTCGTTCTGCATGCGGCCGGCGACCGAGAAACTCTCGGCATCGGACTTTTCCACGCGCGCCTTCCATTGCTTCGCCGACGCGTCCAACTCGTCCTTTCGTATCGTCAAAATTGACTTCTCCGAGAGCTCATCCTGTGGAGCATCGAGGAACTTTTTGATGAAATAAATCACAACCAAAACTAATATCGCAGTTATTAATGGCAGCATTTTCGCGTCGGAGTTAAAACTAGATCGAAAACTTGTCGCGTAGTTTACAGTGGCCAAAGCCAAGATCAAAGCGCAAACGCTACTTTGTGCCAATATTTAATGCCGCACCGCCCGCGTTTGACTGACGGAGCAACCACTTCGATAAGTAGCGAAAACACCGAAAATGAAATGGAATTTACTTTGGAGTTTGGAAATCAGGCCACACCGCTTGTGCCTCATTAAAACTTTTGTTGAATTTGTTATTTATTTTTAGTTACAATGGCACTACCGATGCGTTGATTGGTTGCAACTGCGTGAACACGGTTTTATTATCATCTACATTACAATAATAGAATTGGCGCTAAGGACACAACTGTTATCACACACGAATGTTTCTAATCTCTGACTCATGCTTCCTTCTCAAATTGTACATTATGGATGCGAAACGCAATCAATTGCGAACCAGTAGCGATTTGGTTTCGTCGTTTTGCGGCCGAAGCGCGCCTATGTCAATTCACTCACGAGAATGACCGAAATAATTAATATTATTCAACTGGGACAATACTAAAATTTATTAACGAGTGCCTGCCGCACGCGAATGCACTTGAGCATAAACTATTTACTTTATTTCACTTTTGAGATCAATTAAAGCCACTTGAAACGATTTCATGAAATGGCCTCGGCACTATGCCATTCTGGGTATAGATGGCGTCACTGGCCAGGACTTAAAGCAGTGGCCATTTTAGTAGCGGGTACTCACGTTGAACAAATTCTTGACTTTGAGCAGACTCAGCTCATCATTGGTGCTGTTGAGCTTGGGCGTGCGCTTACGCCAATCATTGTCGCCGCTGTGCTGCAGCTTAGCGCGCAGCTCGCTGATGGAGCTCTGCATGGCGGCGGTTGTCGACGACTTCTGCAGGTGGTGCTCACCGCCAGTTCCAGTCTCATTACCGAGCGCCGTGCTGCTGCGACTCTTCAGCACGTTGTAGTCGTTTTGCCTGCGGAGAAAACAACAAGCGAAAATCAACACGGGACCATAAATTACAGTCAGCATTAAAGCGGGCCAGTACCACCAACGGGCACGACGCGCAGAACACGTAATGAATCGCCAGTCTTTTAATTCGATTGCGTTTACGACCGCGGCTCAAATTCGCAATGCCTTAAATCATCCAACACTCAAACGTCTAACGACTAACTTCAACCATCATTATGTTCGAGCATCAAAGGGGAAACACAGTGCATACACAGTGCATTCTATATTTACATCAGGCATGCGTTCGAGTAATGAAAAGTAATGAGGGAGAACAAAGACTCTCGTGTGTGCAGCGCAATGAAAGTGCGTTGTGCATGGGATTTTGTTTGCGTTTGCGTTTGGGTGAAAATGAAGAGCGGTTAAATATAGAGGCGACTTTTAAAGATCGTCCCAGGCGCGTGGCGCGTCCTTTCAATCCCCGCCGGCGGCGGCGATCCGGTAATCCCTCCAGTCCGTGATGAACTTCCGAAGTTCCGACGCTTCAGACATTAAAAACTAAAGTGTCGCGCGTCGTATACGCACTTCGTTACGCATCACAGAAACGTGATCTATTTCTATTTCTATTCCTATTCTATACCTATACCTCTTCCATCATGCTTCATATACCAGTAGTTAGTTTTTTCATAGTTTATCATCCGTTCAGGTTGGGTTTAGCTTTAGACTTCGCCTGGCTCCTCCAATCGGTTTCCTCTGTGGGCCGTCGCGACTTTTTGCTCTTTAAATAGTTTAATGTCGCGCGGCGCGCAATGGAGGCCCATTGAAACGGTCGACTATTAGAGGTCGTTGTGAACTTTTACGGCGCAGTGCGTAGACGGACGACGCACATTTATGGGCATCCGAGTCCGATCGCAAGCGAATTGATTACAAAAACGTTGATTAGCTTTTGCTTTCAAGCCTCCGTCTTTCTGCTCGCAAAATCACAGACATCGAACAGGTGTTTCAACTAAGCATTAATACATTCGCATTGATGATTGCTTGCAGTACTTTTGTGAAAATAGAATTGAAAACAGGAAAATCAGCAATTTCCGCAAAGAAATAAAACCGTTGGAATTCAGCAATTTCACACACAGTATTACATTTGTCGATAATCCTCATTATTCAAATAATGTTTCGAAACTCAAAGTGGTTTTCTTGGCGCCACATTGGTTCGCATTAATATTTAGCAAGTTTCCAAGCCTAAGTTTGGTCATGCGCATTGTTGAGTGTTGTCTATTTGGTAGTGGTATTTGCAGCACAGGTTGTAGTCTGAGGTTGTGTAGCATTATTACCGATAGTGTTTTGTTTTTGTTTTCATAATTTTACGCCTTCTTTAACGCCATAATCCGATGCGATACTTTTACTATTTGCTCATGAACGTATCAAATGCACCGTGGCCATGTGTGTTGTGCACGTACATTCAATGGAAACAGCCAATCTCTCTTAATTACAATTGAAATTAGCAACGCGCCTCGAAAAGCATTTATGTAATGACACTTACAACTTACACCCGACACATCATTAAGAAATGCACAAAAAAAGAAGTTGATTATCTACATATCTGCCAGTGCCAAACTATGTGTGCAATATAAACAATTGCGTAATGGGCGAAATTGCAAATGCGTACAGCGACGCGAATTAGAATTAGAAAACCATTTAAAATTTTTGCGATTGCGTGGGATGCATATGACTGTTGTAACTTGTTGTAAAAATCCAAATTGACAAGCGCGTTTTGTAGATGGATATGGACAAAAGGCAAAACTCATGTTGGTGTGATGATGCAATAGTTTTCACCTCGGTAATTATGAAGTTTTTTGTTTGTTATTTGATATTCAGCGAGATGAACATTGACATGGTGATTTCATGATTGGCGTGCGTCGTGCATGCAAAACATGTTCATTATGTGCACTGTGCAGCCAATAGAGACAGAGACACATTGTTAAGTGTTTATTGTTGAAGAATTGAAGGAAGGAAGTTGCAGGTGCAGGCTGGCTCGACGATACGTGCGCACAAGTGACAACCGACCGCTAAATTATGCGCGATGTTGTAACTTTCATTCAGTGTGCTCAACGCGGAATCAAAACGCGGAATGCACTGCATTCTATGTCTATGCTATAACAAACAGGAGTTGGAGTTACAGTTCAACAGTGTTATCAACCGGCACGAGGCAATTACTTCTTGTTATCATGCATATCAATTAAAAACATACTAATCACGTCGCTAACATATCCCAGCGAACACCTAATCGTAGGCCGATGGATGGGCCAACGTTGGAAACATTAGCGAAACGTTGGTATCGCTTACCTGATGCAGTGCCGACGTTGGGCCAACATCAGCATCGGCCAATCATTGGCCGCCGAGAAATTTTTTGAATTGGGCCAACGTCTTTTGCCGATGTCATAACGACGGTTCTAGATCAGGAAAGTGACGTTGGCCCAACCATCGGCCAATGATTCGGGGGTCCTCACTTAAGAACTATTGCGTCAACATTTTCAGTTGTGCATTGTGCAGTACATGTGATTGGGATTCTGTGAGTTGAGGAAGGACATCTCTTCTCCCTGCTTCTGTCCTGTCTCCTCTCCACACAGTGCACCGTCCTATTCATAGCCGCCCATTCAAGCACGGCGCAAACGCAACAAAAACGTAAACTCGTAAGCAGCGAAGGCGACGCGACGCCAAGGCGCATTGACGTCCGAAAGTGCATGGCACTCTACATCTACACAGCTTCGAGAGTGTATGTTGCAAGTGCAAGCAGTAGGCCTACTGCATACGAATGCATTTGGATCCATGCTTCATGCCCCGTCTGTTGGATCAATAATCAGCTTGCATTCAGTCTGGTGGCGCAGCGACGAGTGACGCGTACAAAACTTCGAACGTTCTAACGTTCCAACCTTCCACCTCAACTTCAACCCCCTGTACCATGCCCACATGCCACCAACCCTGTTCCCTGCATCAGCACAGCACCCCTCTCAATAGGAAAACGAAATGACTAACATGAATTGTCCAGGAATTAGGAATCATTGGAATATACACAAAAACGTGGATTGATTTTCCAATTTTAATAAACCGAGATTACTATGAATGTAGAATGTGTTTTTTTTTAGTATTAGGATTCAGGACACCACGCACTGGAAACTAGAATTTTTAGAACTACTAAACTTTTATTTGTTGTGGTTACAGTTAAATTTAAAAAAGACTAACTGTACAGTAGTTCTATAGGCTAGGTGTAGGTATGTAGTTTGTCAACACTCGACATTCAGCACTCAACACGTTTTGAGGTGTTTTTAATTATTTAGTTGGTTGTGCGTGGTGCTCTTCGTATAATTACCCTGAGATACCATTTTTAATGAGTGCCATTCAAAACAAAAACGTTAATTTCGCTAAATGTTCGGTTGTCTTTTTTCGTAGCGTCTATAAATGTTTTAGAAGACTCAATGACTCATACTTCATACAAAACTTTTCTTTAACATTTAAAATTTTAATATTACTTTGCTGATTGCTGATAACAACGCATAAGTAACTAATGTGTACAAGAAAAATTATTACGTTCTTGTTAAAGTGAAGTAATTACCGTAATCGTCGTTCACGTTCAAATGACCATCAATTTGAAGTCGATCAACGGATCTATGTTCTCTAACTCCAATTAGCAGCGATTAAGAGCTCGTCCGTCCGCTTACCCGCTCGTCCACTTTGCACAGCAGACAACTGCGCGAACTGTCACTGTATACGGATTTCAATCAGCGCGGAAAGTGAAATGTGTACCAGTGTACCAGCTGCCATACGTCGCGACGTCGATGGCGAGCGGTGCGAGCGCGCGAAGCGTCCGACTCGGAGGGCGCGCATTCGACGACTGGCGCTCGAAACTCGGAGACTCGCAGTCGCAAGTCTAGCAACCAACTCGCAACGAGACCCGAAACCGAACGCGAAGCGAAACCATAGTCATACGGTCATAACAAACTCACTCTGTACATACGTATGTTACGCCAGTGTACACGGTGTACACCTCTCTACCTCAGCACCTCAGGAGACAGGACGAAGGTCCTCAGTTTCAAAGTTTCAATATAGCTTCGGCTTGTTCTCTTCGTTCACGTCCACGACGCAAGATCAAGATGCAATACAAAATTCAATAAACAACATTACATTGCATCAAGAAGTCGTGTTTGATGCAAGGATGCAACTGCGTGAGATGCAACACAGGAGGAGACTGAAGAAGAACCAGAAGATGAAGAACCGAAAACGCACCGAAACTTGATGCGGATCCGGATACTGATACTTGACCTCCTCTTGTTTAGGGAGTGCGTAGACTGCGGAGTGAGTAGTGGGAAACTTCCATCGTCACTTCACGAATAAAAAACTAGATGTTTTGTGTAATTTTCAATTTAATTTTGTCCAAAACTCTCATACATACTGTATGCTGTTTGTGTATAAATGAAAAACGATGCGCGACATCGCGACATAGAATCGCCGGTGCGTGGCGTCGTTAGCGACCAAAGTTTCAGTCTTAACTCTTTAAGTCAAGTCTCACTATAGCTTAAGTTAAGTACTGCACCACTGCAAGTTGCAACTACCAAGCCACCAAGCGTATCAAGTGCTGCAGTACAGCAGTACACAGGTACAGTACGCAAGTTTGCATGTTGCCATCATTCTTTCAATCGTGTTGTGAGTGCCTCGTTTGTGCGTCGTGCATTGCTTTATTTTGTCGATGGCGATTGGCGAATCGAAGGCACTCCGCACACTCTTTCGCAAGGTTATGCCTGGTCTCAATGAATGATTGTGTAGTCATGTAGTGTGTGGCGTGCACGGTGCATCTTCACCAAACAAGCATACAACGTGTGTGTGTGTGTGTGCACAATCAAAAATCGAAAAGTGTCGACTTGTAAATAAATTTATTAAAACCAAACTGTATGCATTTATTATTATTATTAGTATGGTACAAAAGTATTAAAAAGCGATGCATGCTCACATCTGTTATCTTCACATCCACAATCCACAATCCACAATCCACATCCACGCTGAAGCGCCGCACCGAGTTTGGATTCTGCTCTTCGCTTCATCAGATAGCGCCCGCGTTTTACGAGCATCGAGCATCCAGCGGCGGCGCATCCAACTTAACTAGAAGATATTGATAGAAAAGCGTTTAGTCATTACGGGGCGCTCTTTGTTATTATCTGAGAGTTTTACGTGCGGCTTCTCTGCGGTGTTCAGTTTGCTCACTGCACGCGCATTTGCATCGTGATGCTGATGCCATGCTTAGCCGTACAGCATGCCATCGCATCAATATTTTTTTGCAGGTCGCGGCGCGCCGAACAATGCGTTCGATTGTCGCTCGGCTGTTGCGCACCAGGCGCAATAGATAATAGCAATCGTTGCGCATCTTTGCTTTACTCCTTACTCCTTTCCTGCTCAACCACTGCTCGCAGCATTCGCAAATAATGAGAGTTATTCATGTCTCTCCTTTCTTCGGAGTGTATACGATTAGCACGAAGTTAACATTTATGTCCAAGTCAAGTCGATAAGAATCACGATGGAACAAAAGCTTTGAATTTAGGTTAGGTTAGGTTCAAATGTTTGCACGTTTGTAGTTTAACAGCAGACGAAATGTCGAACGTTCGTGATTATGCATTGATGATGCGCAGCGCAACTAACTAAAGTAAAAGTGTTATTATGTCTGCTTTTGGATTTGCTAACCTCACTCTTCACATTCTCTTGGAGTATAACGTAAAAATGATGTAAAATTTGTGGAAACCGAATGCAATCGTCAAGAATTTGATTATTTAACAATTTCACATGTTAATTCCAGCCTACGACCTAAATCAATCATAAAAATCATAACATATTATATGTATTGTTGTAAATGTACATTTCACATAAAATGCAAATGCAATTGCATTCTACAACAATTCAATTCAATTCAATCCAACACCAACGCGAAATCAATTAAATACTTGCGGTTTTGCATTTGGT
>JARJDQ010008787.1:0-11033 GCA_030264215.1 Geostiba sp. GC000077 | reverse complement strand
TTTGCAACTAACGATACAGAATTTATGCAAACCTTGGAGCCTTCCATATCTTATGTGTAGCATCACATATCACAAATAAGCTCTGAAGAGTATTGGCTTATAAGTTTTTCAACAATATGCTAATATTACTTCTTTTATTTAAAACTGGAATCTATCTGCACTCACTTGATGAGTACAACTATGTATTTCGTTGTGAAAGGCCACGTAAAGCCACAAATATCATAGCAATGCAAATGTCTAATACCTCTATGCTCTACTCATTCAATCATTCAATGTATTTTTAGATAGAAAACTCAAGCAATGACTTTACATTCAAATAAAGTGTGGACTAATCTTTAGTTCGATAGAAGTGAACACTGCATATATCTGCAATACTGCATCAGCATCTAAAACTAGCAGCTAGTACACCTTATCTCATAATATTCTGTGTACTCATGTTGGAGCAATTATGGTTTTTGAATATATTCCAAGTAAACAACTGGGAAGTTGTGCAATGTGCATGATTAAATTGGTAGTTGTTTCTTTAATTGGTTGAGTATAATTTTCATACGACTTCTTTACCAGTATGTTACTAGTATGGCACCCTGAAACATTCATGTTCCCTCTCTGCTGCTGATGAAGCTAGCAGTCATATTTTTGCATGTGACCAGGTCTTTGATCAGATTTGAAGTCTCATATCTACCATATATGCATAAAATCCAGGCATCTCGACAATGTCTTGTGACTGCTTTTGAGAATGTAGACAAGTTTTTAGTGCGAAATCAAGCGTTTTAGCACAAATAGATACATTTAAATTCAACATATTATGTGTGTTAGTACGAAATGTGTCGTTTCGTGGTAGAAAAATGTAAAATTTTCATTTTGACCTGCGTATATTAAAATAATCCCTTGATATGTTGTTATCTCTTGTGATTCTACTTCAGCCCACAAAAGGCGAAAGTAATACTTATTATTATTTAAAAAATTAAAACTCAGTAAATGTAAATTCAAACGAATGATGTAAGAATTACAAATTCCATTAAAAAAATATTCCCTTGGCTTGACGTGGATTCACAAAGAAATGATGCTAATGAGCAAAACTCACTGGAACATTGGAACAGCTCACTGCATGTTGATGTAGTTGTAGATTAAATTATTACAGCCATTGCTACGGTCTAATTAATTTTAATTATGAAAAATAACTTCACTTTGGAATCGCACCGCTATTCCAAACCATGGCGATGGACACATGCTACCAATGTACACAACATCGCATACGCAAGAAGCGAAATATTCCACAAGTTTTAATTTTGACATGCAACGCTCGTTAATTGCTTGTTAATTAAGTGGAATTGCAAATGGTGCAAAAATTCCGCTCGCCTTCGATTTCCCTTGGCACGTAGCTATATCAATATTTACTCTTGATTACACAGTCACACAACAAATACAAAATGCAACATTTTTTGTGCCTTGGTAATAAAAGGCGCCATATTATCACGCAATGCATTTTAAAAATTCCATTGTTGTTTTTATCTGTATCGGTGCATTGTTTAATAGAGGCAATAATGTACGATAAATAAAGAATTGAATACAAAGAAATTGAAAGATTAATTTTGCGAATTAAGAATTAATAGAGCGAAATATGCGTTGAACCCACTCCGGTCTTTGTGCAACGTTTTTCTACATATTTCTTAATCAAATTAATTACTTAATTAATATAATCGCCGAATTATAATTATGGTGCAGGGAACAATGTTCCGTGTGAAATCAGAAGACAGAAACACAATGCAAAATTGATGTGTGTTCTTGCTGCTTCCTTCTATTTCACTCCTTCGCTCTATCTTCATCTTCATGTACGGTCCATAACCATCCATGCGAGTGTACTAATTTCTACTTCTGCATTGCGTAGTAATCTAGTAATAATAGCAATAACATCATTTTACCGCAGAGCGCACAAACGCACAATCTGCGCTCTCATTCTCGTATTCTCGTGTTTTGCGTCTTTTATTATTATTACATCCAGCGAGAATGTAATCTGTAATCAGTCTTCTCTCTTCTGCTTCGAAAGTTCCTACACCACAGAGCTGCAAACACTTCCGACGAAGACGCATCCAAGAACACTCATCCGCATCACAGATGATGTGCAACACGCTAAGCTAACATGCGTATTATTTTGTGAATTGTGAAAGTTGCAGATATTAATACAGGGTGATTCATGAGTCGCCACTAAATAAATATATTTAGCGAAAACAAGTAAGAAAATTGTTCTTCACGGCCGAGATACAGAGCGATAAAGTTTCTTTATCAATTTTGTTTCTAATTATTCTTTTACAATCCTGATTTTAAACTCAGATTTGAAAACTTGTTATTTTAAAATTCAATTCCTCCTACGATTTTGGCAATGGATCAAAAATGTCAATTGGAGTAGGCAGTAGTTAACAAATTAAATTTTCTTTCAATTACAACTAAAATTAAATAAAAGAAATAATTTTATGAACTTTGTTTGATAAATTAAACTTTAACGCCCTGTATATCTTGACCATGTAGAACATACTTTTTAACGCTAAATGTACTTCCTTCAAGTTCATCTATAAAACCTCCAGGGATAAGTCGCGACTAATGAATCACCCTGTATATTCAAGGCATTCAGAGCATAAATAATGATTTGTTTAAAACCCCAAGACCCCAACCCTAACCCTAACCATCGAAAAGAAAACAAGAAGCCAATGAGGAAGACTATGTATACAGGATGATTTATTAGCATCTTATGTTTGGAGGTTTTATATGAAAGAAGTACATTTTGCAAAAAAAAGTAGGTTCAGAACGATAAAGTTTCTCTGTCAACTTTGTTTCTAATTATTCTTTTGTTTTAATTTAAGGT
Organism: Geostiba sp. GC000077; assembly: GCA_030264215.1. Classification (NCBI taxonomy): domain Eukaryota; kingdom Metazoa; phylum Arthropoda; class Insecta; order Coleoptera; family Staphylinidae; genus Geostiba; species Geostiba sp. GC000077. The sequence continues at coordinate 8,173 of JARJDQ010008787.1, read as the reverse complement.
GCAATTGAAAGATTATTTAATTTGTTATCTATTCCAACTGCTATTTTTGATTATATACTATAAACTAGTTTTAAATTCAGGATTGTAACTTTAAAATGCAATTCTTCCTATATTGCCAGTGGATCAAAAATGTCGGTTGGAGTAGATAACAAATAAAATAATCGTTCAATTGCATCTTTAATTAAAACAAAAGAATAATTAGAAACAACGTTGACAAAGAAACTTTATCGCTCTATATCACGGCCATGAAGAATTTACGTACTTTTTTTTGCTAAATGTACATCTTTCAAGGCATTCTATGAAACCTCCAGAGATATGTTGCGGCTAATGATATATACAAAATGTATACTATACAAAATATGTGTAAAGTGTGAACTTACAGGCATATTTCCATGTTTTGTCCCCGAAGAAAATGCAATCATCCACTTATCCACTATGATCCACGATTCACACTATGTGTTCACACTTTTACCAAATTCTCCACTTGTCAACGTTAATATCCTTGCCACCTTGCCAATAAGGAATGTTCAAATCACACACTGCACACACTGACACGAGTTCCTAGACCTAGACGTAGTACAAAGCTCTATAATAAAGTATAGTGCAATAAAGTAAAGTAAACGAATGACGAACGTCGAACAAGCAACTGATGACACAGACGTCGCAGGCGACACACGTAATTAATTGTACAGTAGTGTGTAAAATGAACGAGTTTAATCTGAACCCGTGAATAAAGATTCTTGATTATCGGGATGTGTTGTGTAATTGGTTGTATGTCAATGAGTACATTTATACCCTTAACAAATGACTTAACAATAAAAAGCAACGCGGCCAACAGTTTGACACGAGACTTGGACAGCAATTGAAATACAGATAACGGATTACATTTCAATTTACATTCTAAATGTAGGTCGACCGTAGGCAACCCGAGTGCAACCCGAGTTCTTGGTTGATTCCCTTCGCGCTCACACTCGATATTTCATTCACAATTCACACAACAGAACACTGCGAATTGCAGTGAAATGTGACACAGTGACTATGTGCCAGTGATACTGCTTGGCTGGTGGAGACTTCGAGATATACTAAAGCTGTAAACTGTAATGCTGTATAGCTGAATCAGCTCGCAGGCGGCTCAATTGAACCCGCACCGCGCGTTAAATTAAACAACAGCCCACGACCAACGGGCCAACGGAGACCGACTCCGACGCCGGCGACGAAAAATAAACACTGCGGTGGGTACTCCCCAACATCCAGCGTCAAGCTCCAGGCCTTCAGCACACATTTATTTTTGCACACTTGCGAATCGCTTCATTCCTTTCTTCCAATTTCCCCGAAGTCCACCGCGTACGCCTTTGAGATTGAATCATTCACCGCCACAATGTTTTGATAACAATTCCAATAATTCCAATTCTTGAAACACATAGTTCACTTCAAGTTAAATATATTAAGATGTCTATGATTATTCTGGGTTATAAATACATCGCGGGAAATTACATTTAAAAAAGATTGAATCAATGCATGGAAAAACCGTAACCGTTGTCGGATGTTTACTTTGCTTTAGGTTTGGTTTTATGTTCGGTTGTTCGGCTGTAGTGCGATACGCGCGCACCGACGATTCATAACGCACTGGTTTGCTGTTTGTTCTGTTATGTTTGAGTTTGAATTGAAATTTTATGTCCCGAGCGAGTCGCGAGCCTCGGCGGGAATGCGGCGTCCGCGTGCGCGAAACAATCCGCGATCGACGAGATCGGCAAAGAGCAAAGCGAAAGAGAATGTGGCTGGGGCCGACCGAGAAGCCGAGAACGTCGAGAACCCAGCTGGGAACCAGACCAAACGCACGCAGTATCTAAACATGGTAGGAAAACTTCACATTCACACTGATTGCCGATTTCAACAAGCCCACGAAAGCCCAAAGCCAGCGCCAGTCACAAGTCGTGACTTCGGTCAGCGACGCATTAATTAATCATTCGACTTGATTTGACGTATGAATCGTTTGAAAAATACCCAATAGTCAATAGAAAGAACGATATCAGTGCAAGGAAGGAATTTTACGCTTGATAAACAAATCAAACATTTTAATGGCCCATTGTCCCAAACGTTAGTTAAGTTCAGTAGTTCACCATTTGGTTTACTTTTAGCCAAAAATCGTTACCATTTCTACCGACACTATACAGGGTGTAAAAGAATTGGCGGATAATCTACACGTGGCGCGATTCATTTATTAATTCTGAGTAGAAAATCTTAATACAAAAATGGTCAAAGTCTCTTCGTTAGTTCACACGAGGTTATCAAAGTTACGATTTTTAGGTTACAAATATGCATAATAACAATTTTTTTTCGTTGCTTATCAGCTGTTGTAATACTTTGACTTAAATTAATTTGAATTAATTCAATTCAAATTTTTGTTCAATTATTAGAACAGCTGATAAGCAACGAAAAAAAAAGTGTTATTATGCATATTTGTGACCTTAAAATCGTAACTTTGATTATTGTATGCACTTGATTGAATTATCCACAACCCTAAAATATTTTCAAGTACACTAAAAAGATACAGACAAACAATACTTTTTTTTATGGAATGGTATATTCTTAATATGAAATTCAAATCCATATTTCAATTTAAAAAACATATTTCCCTTTTCAATTCTCTTAATAGTTTTCAAGTTATTCCTGAAAATTCGGAAAAAGTGACAATTGCATGTCTTCCTAAAAAAAATATTATTCCTTAAACAAAATAAGTCAAATGAATGCGATTTTGTGCAATCTATTAAATGGTAAAATGGGACAATGGGAGTGTAAGTAGAGGAATATCTAATGGAAAATGCTTCCAAACATGCAAAACTTCAAACAAGGAAAGGTCGTTTTTTTTTTAAATGGCATCCCATAATTTTAATTTGGAATGCATGTAGGGATGTAGGCATGTAGGTAATTGTTCCATCTTAATTTTTAATTTTATTTCTTTATTATTGCATGATCAGATTATTAGTTATTTGTAGTTTAATGATTTTTACGAAAATTAAGCCGTTATTTATCAATTAAACACATCATAGTGTATGCCATGTTGCTTTGAAACTATGGCAACTCGTAAATATTTCATCATGGCATCCACGATGTTGTTTATTAATTGTAAAATAACTGCTTAATTTTAGTAAACCTTATAAAATTTGAAATATCTTAAAATGTGGGCGATAATGAGGAAATGACACTTAAAATTAAGATCAATAAATTCGTAACTAAATTTATTATGGGATGCAATTTGAAAACAACGAATTTTTCTTGTTTGAAGTTTCGCATGTTTGGAAGCATTTTGGGGGAAGAAGGCATTGAAAATTTGACTTCTTCATTAGATATTCCTTTAGGTACACTTTCAGTGAAGAGACTGCACAAAATCGCAAACTAAAAAAAACTTTCAAGATAAATATGTTTTTAATTGAAGTGTGCATTTTAATTTGATATCATAAATAATAAAATATACTATTATAATTTATATCTAAATAGTACTTTAAAATGTTTAGTTTTTTTAAAATCTCAAATCGAAGAATCCTGCAGGTCAGACTCATCCTGTATAATAGTTAACAATTGCCAATTGGTTAACTCAGACCGAAGTTTTAAATAACTCGGCCTAAATGTATGCAAAGTTTTGAACTAGTTTTGAGCGTTGGTGCTCTGGAATATTTGAAGACTATTTTTTGTGAGTAGTGTGTGTTGTAGCATACTGTAAAGTGTAGGTTGATCGAGCGTTGTATGCATACACACACATATATACGCATGAGCAATGTACACACGTGTGCATACTTCAAAGGCGGAACATTATTACTTTCCTACACCTTTGTTATAGTTGTATCGTATAGTGTTGGTGTTGTATGGTGTTGGTGTTTAATTTTCAAAACATACTTCCTCTTCAATTCTATTAATCTTTTTTCGTTTGAAATTTTCTCACTCTTTACTGGTGTTTCTCAGAATCTCAGAACCACATAAGCGACAAGCATCATGCATCAATCCTTATTTATGCGTTCACAACCTAATATTAACAATGATTACATAGACACGGCACACGGGAACCAAGAACACACTGTGTACAAAGTAGTTAATTTGTGGTGTGGGTGGCTTCACCTGACCTCAAAGTCTCAAACACATGCAAATTATACCAAAACCGACTGAACAGCTAATAATCATCCCGGCGATGTAATAATGAGCACTGAACACGATGAACATGTAATTCAAGTAATTAGTTTTGATGAGAAAAAAAATCAGAGGATAGCTAGAAGAGCTAGAAGATATGTAACTAACCTGACCTAGAAACATCTTGCCTTTTGTAGTAACAGAATGTAATACTAGATCTTTTTTCCTTTTTCGGAAAGTAGTAATTACATTTTCTAATTAAATTTGCTTTTATTAAACTAACCCAGTATAACTGAATCAGTTCTGCTCCTAGAGCGAGAATCAAAGCATGTTTACAACAACACAATAAATATAACAACAACAAAAACACAAAAAAAAAGGATGTGAACGAGGTCACTTCTACCGTCACAGACATCACACATGTCATGTTTAGACAAGCAGATTGTTCATCAGCATATCACATCCGAAAACAGATGTAATCACAATACGGACTTACGTAATTTAATTCTTTGTTACTTATTGTCAAAATAACTACACCACATGCAACTACGCAACTACTATAACCAAAAACCTCCACAACGTTTTACAGGTTTATTGTTACTTTTGTCATTAAACATGGGACAATCATGTAAAACAAATATTACTTTGCTTACCTCTTGAAGGTCAAAGTGTTCAGTCCGTACATCGGGTTCACTATGCGCTAGCGCGACCAATTTCCTCCCGAACATCGTCAAATCTTTCAAACTACCCCCAAAATCCCCACTAATACTCCGCCTTGTCTTCAGCTGATTCCTCGACGTTTTGTCCGCATCCAAATACACTTTCGGCGACAGTTTATACTCGTAATCACAACTTCCATGCTTCAGCATGCTGCCGAAGTTATCGCAGCTCCCAGCACCAATGTGCCACAGTCGCTTCTTCTTCCTCGTGCTCTGCGGCTTCTTAAACACATCTACATCCAAACTCTTTGAGCTATGCAGTGATATATTGTCCATGGAGTCGAAGTGCACATCAACCGCGCGCTCTGCGAATGGTTCATGTGCATCCACCAATAAGAGGTTTACATCCTCATCAGCTCTATTGATCTGCATGTCAACGTGTTCATACTGTTCATCAAAGGCAGCAAAGGCCGCAAAGGAGTCGTGTTTATCAAACGCATCAACAACATTATTTTGCTTGCTCAGAAACGGCGGTGATCGCGGCGAGGTTGACGTAATTGTTTCATCGCTACACAGCGTATTTTTAATCAGGAGATTCTCGTCTTTGATGCAGGCGCGAATGTTGTTGATGTGTGCTTTGCTGGGCATGGCACGCACATTGTTGAGATTCGAACAAGATGGCGCATTGCGATTGGGCGAAATGGAAATGCTTTCCAAATTGTCGACGTTCAAATTCGAGGCGATGATATTCACTGGGCGGCTGGTGTTATTCGGCTGCATGTTTATATGGCTCGGGTGTGCGACGGGAAACTCCACCAGGAGGATCCTGTCGCTCACCGTGCCGCAATCATCACGGAATCCTATTCCTGAATCGGAATTACTCGATGCTGAGGGTTGCGGTGAATTTGCCACTGGGTCGTCTTGATTTACCACTGGACTTTGCAGTCTGTACATGTTCTGCACCAATGAGACGATGTACAGGGCATTGCGGGGGAATTCCAGGCAATATCCTGCAAGAATTTAAGTTTTATTGCATTGTTAAAGTCGGGATTTTTTTTTACAAGCTTACCTGTTACAACATCTCTTGTGCATACAATCCTAAAATTCTCTGCTTTTGTTGAGTGCACACTATGCTCAATGATTTTCGGATCGACGACAAACACATGACAACTGTTTGAAACTTCCACCTCACTCTTCTCCTGATCAGTGTTGCACTTGCCTCGCTCATCCCAGACGTTCAAGTAGGAAGTTTCACACTTTTTCTGTACATTTTCCAGACTTCTATCGCACACCGCGCTCGTTACCAGGCCGAAATAACGACTCTCTTTGTCGGCGGTGGAGCTAATGTAAACTACTCGATTTGTGGGATAAATGGCAAGTATGTGATTGACGGCGTTCTTCAGCGTGAGGCACGTTGGCAGCACAGTCATTAGCACCGCGGTGGGTTTGCGCTTTTCCTGTCGCAGCTTCTTGATGCAGGAATTTACAGTTTGCAGTCGCGAATTGGGCGGCAGCTGCTTGGGCATCTCAATCGTGCCTAGGTAGCCAACGATCGCTTTGTACTCAATAGGCCCACCCTCATCCTCCATGGGATTGCATGCTTGCGCAGCGAACGCGCCTTCGGGCACTTCCTCAAAGCGCTCAAAGTCCTTCTTGTGCCTGCGATCCGCCGTCATGTTGTGGCTGTTGTGCGGCGTGTGATTCATATGGCCCATGTGAGTTTTGTGCACGCGCGGCTTGTGTTTGCGCGTCGTTACCACCCTGCTCGCGTTGAGCTCCTCGTCGGAGCTGTCCGAGTAGTAGTGCTCGGCGATGGTCATGCGTATGGGACCCAGCGCCTTGCCGATGAGATTGACGACGGCGTCGTGCGCGATCTTCGACACCGAGATGCCGTTGACGCTGATGAGGAAGTCGCCGGCGCGGAGGCCAGCGACGTCAGCGGGCGAGTGCGCCACGATACAGGAGAGGATGCACGGCTGCTGGCCGGAGATGGTGAAGCCGAAGCCGTTGGGGCCGCGCGCGACCTCGACGGTGCGGAGGCCGTAGTTGGGTCGCTTCTTGCGGCGGCGATTTGGATGCATCGCGCTAAATTTTCACGCACTGATAACACCACGCGGGGCAAACGGATAACGGTCGCGAACCCAAACAAAACACGCGCAGATGCGCGAAACCGAAACCAAACAGTACGCTGCTGATTGCACCACGCGTCGACGTCACCAGACGACCGTGCGTGGTCGTTGGTGATTGTCGTTGTCGTCGTGCGTTCTTTGGTTAGCTCAAGAACCTCAAGAACTCTCGTTTGCAAGCGTGAGCACGACGCACGCTTGGAATGCGGACCGTTTAAATTCAACTGTAAACTCCATACATAGGCAACTATTTATACACCAAGTAAACATTTTCCAACGAAGATGTTCAAACACACGCGTTTAATTAAACGCAAACGTATCCAGTTTAAAAATGATGTGGATTGTGAAATATTTATATTATACACGGTGAGTTTAATCTGCGGGATTCTTCGATTTTGGATAGAAAACCTGATTACTTATTTTTAGAGATGTGGATACGTTTCAATTTCAATTTCATTAAATTTCGGAAACGTAATTTAAGTGAAACTCGAGTGAAACGTAAGATTGAAATGGCGGCAAATTCAAATTCTAACTATTTTCGATATTACTTTGTTTTTGAACTATTTTACTATAAATAGCAAATATTTTAGTGTAAGCTGTCCGATTCTTACCTATCATTATGTATACTTCTTTCATTGTTTAATACACTAGTGACATTGTACCGGACAATGACAGAACAACAGTTACAATCGGACTGCATACTCTAAACGCAGTATATTACATAATTTAAAAATCTGGCGCTTTTTAAATTTCATTTTCTGCAATGAAACATAAATTTTGTTGAAATTTCAAAAGTGAAACATATGAAAGATTCATATCTTTCATTGAAATCCACATCACACATAGTTTCTTACAAAAATTGAGCATAGGTCAATTTTTTTAAAGATACTGTCAGTACTGTATTCTACTCTATAGGTTTGTTCGTTTATGCTGTTCTAATTGTGAATTAGTTATGACGTACACTAATGCCTTTTTCTATTAATTTACACCATGGTTACACCAGTGTGCACTTAGTGTACATGAGTGTGGTACACCAGTGTACACCAGAATTACATTTTGTAGTCCAATAGAACACGCGGGGATTTCTGCACGAGAATTGAAATTCACAATAGAACATACCAATAGAAAATGGCAATAGGCTTCGTACACTGGAACTGAACTTAACTTAACTTATTATTTCCAGTTATCGTAGTTCAGGGTAGAGCTCTAAGTTCAGGGTAGTGCGAAATGTGGTGACAGTTTCTAAACGAACGAGATAGTGCAGCT
>JARJDQ010008780.1:0-13741 GCA_030264215.1 Geostiba sp. GC000077 | reverse complement strand
TTCTTGAATATCTCGAAGAAATGGAGGAAAAGATTTTTAAAAACATTTTTCCCCAACCCCTTTAATCATCCTCAATGATGTCTCCAGAGGAAATGCGCCATTTTTGTTACACCCTGTATTAAGATTATCGTATTCTTTTGACATAAACAACAAAGTTACCTGGCGTGCTATGGCGTTTTCCCGCCAATTTTTGTCCACCCTGTATACAGGGTGTGTGAAAATGAGTGCATAAGCACTCTTTGGTTAATTCTGAGTTGAAATTTTAAGGTTGTCGTTCAAACATGTAAATTCTCCATAAAAGAGCCGTCTTTATGATTAATTACAAAGTATTCTACCGTATTTTAAGTATTTCATCCTATACGCATATAAATTCATGAATGTTAAGTTGACCTACTTTCATCATTATTCCATTGTTCCCAATAAGTAAAAAAAGTTTCAAGTCCTAGACATTACCCTTAAAAAACAAAAATATTCTATCACTTTTCGATGTTTCGGAGTTTATCAGTTTGATGATTAGAAATTAAATAAATGTGCAGTTTTTTTTAATTTGAAGAACCAAGACTGTTTTTTATCATTTAATTTGATTCCATTATGTTTTCATATGTTTTGAATTGGTGAGTTTGTTTCAAAGTTATGAAGTTTAGAATAAAAGCCACAATGGATGGATTTAAACGATTTGGAAGAAAGATGTTTTTGTGTGTGCATCAATAATAAACGATGACGTTTGCGGTCGATTCGTTTGATTGTAATCGCTGCGCGTTTGATTCCCATCGGCGCGGCGCGTGGGCTCTCCCGGCGTGCGGTTTCTGCGCTGAATTATTCAACAATTGGATGCAATTTTCATCATACACGTCACCCCCGCATAACACGCTCGTTACGCCACTTGAAAATTGTAAATTGCCCTTTTCTTGGAACACTTTTACGAACAACGGCATCAAAGTTGAATTTTGCCAATTTTACGAAAAATTTGGTTATAAAAATTACATATTTGAAATTTGAAATTCACTTTAATGGTCCCCTTAGTGGGGACTTGCTTTTCTTATAATTTACATTATTAGAGACTTGGTGAAATTGCAAAATGCAGAGTCCAAAATTTAAAATGCGTATAGGGTGACCGATTACACGAGTTTACTTCATATGCTCAGTAGAGCTCGGCTCTCATTTTATATAATATTCATAATCATGTGGATGTGGAAGAGCATGTTTTACATATTAAGTTTTAAGGATAATTCGTATTATTAATGCAGTGTGCAGACCTGTAGACTGCAAAAGATTATAAGCAACCAATGAACCAAATTATAATATGCAGAAACTTAAAATATGAGAGTTAAACGGTTAAACTATGGTTATATGATCGTCGCCACATGCTCTGAAAATTAAGCGACAATTTTATTTAATACTATAGGATATTTTAAATTTAAGGGAAAATTATGCCTTTTTCAGTTCAAGTCCAGGTTGCAGGTTCAAATTATAAAAGAACCTTTTTTTCCTACTATATCTCTATATGATCTTAATATTTTAATTAGTTTCTGATATGTATATGATATACAATTTAAATTGGAATGAGAATGACATACCTAAATGTAGTGATTGCTGTGAGAGCATAAAGTGAATTCCGAACAGTAGCGTATACCTGTGTACCAGCACAATATAAAGCAAGCAACATTGGGATGAAACGTGTAATTATATATTAAAAATTATAATGATTAAGATGCGGCGGCCTCTTCGTGGCCGCAAGTACCAAGAACAACTTTTCCTCTGTTTCTTTACAGTTCGGGTTCCTCCTACAAGTCCTACTGATTCATAACATTTTAAGATTTAAAGATTCAAAGATTCACAACGCCTTAATAACATTCATAACTTTGAGGTTATCTTCTTCCTCAAGAAGAAATAGTAAACTTTACTTATTGATACTGGTACTACGAGTATTACGACTGTGAACTGTGGAGTAACAAAGCTTCTGGCTGCTGCAGAGAAGAAGCAAGAATCAAAATAAAGCAAGAAACATGTGGGTTTCGAATACGACGGAAAAATGGGTTGGACGCGTTTTGTGTGTTGTGTGTTGCGGCGTTCGGCGTACGGCGGTTGATGCGGTTGTGGCGTGGCTTTTTGCCGACGGGGAATTTTTCAGTTGCACACTGCGTCACCGCATCGTCTTTTATTCTTTTCTTATTTTCCGTCGCAGGCTCACAGATTCAACCCGAGTCTCCCAGTCAAATCCAAACCTGCAACCTGCAAGGCTGAATTTTAAAACGAACAAAACAAAATTGAAGAAAAAGCTTGGTATAGTTGGTATAAACCACAACTTATATTTAAAATGTTACAGCTTCAGAGCTACCGAATTCAGTATTAATATTAATGTTCATGTTAATGTTTTTAATGTTTTGAAATTTGACTGTGGGGATAATTATATGATTGGTGAAATTTATATTCACTTCCTTCGTGCTGTGGTGACTCTGGAACCTAAAGTTTTAAGATTTGAGATAAAACCCGTTCAGGAATAAATTTGACTATAGAAGTTTACGAGAAGTCGAGAAGTACGAGTTAAATGAGTTGAGACACAAGACACAACCTTAAGCCAACTATTGCTCCACTGATTCTCAGCATCTTTACCTCTGCTAACTTCTTTGGCTCTTTCTGGCTTTAAACCTTTCAAAGAACAGCAGCAGGCAGCAGCCGAAGCTGATAAGATCAGTGAGGTCCTGAGCTCCTGAGGTCCATTGCCGCCTCTTGCCTCTGCGGCCTCTGCGCATAGTTGGCAATATAATTTTCATAAATTATTCAGTAGCGCTTTCAGATTGAATAAATTTGATTAATTTTCGCCAGCCAGACGCCATGCCACGCCACCACAAACGATTCCAATCGTTTGACATTTCATTTTGCATATTGCGATGTTATACCTACAAAAAACAAACGGACTCGATTTGATTAATTAATCTTTATTCCTTAAAGTGTACCTAAGATAACCTATAAGTCTAACGTCATTTTCTCTGCCTGTAAAGAAGAGTTTCGTGCACAATTTAAATTAAAATCTAGAATCTTATCAGAATTTGAACATGAACATGATGATAAACTGATATGAAGCTGACAAGAACCTGTCAGTTTCCCTAATGTTTCGTAATATCTGTCTGAGTTGTTCATTATACTTGATACTTTGTATACCATAGCTGCATAGCTTTAATTCAATGTGTAAAATTTGATTCGAGCACGAAACGTATTAGAATGGCTTTCCTGTTTCCATTTTCTGCTGCGGCATTTTTGCTATACGAGTATATCTTTCATTTGCAACTCTCATTTCGTCATTCTGTATTCGCAGTCATTCAGTCATTTGTTGAATTGTGCATTGTGCAATACAATTCGATACAAAGTTTCAAGGTGAAATGAAAACCATGACTATTTCCACCTTCCACTCTCGCATCGCATTGAATCGAAAAACATCATTGTCGGTTGCATTAATTACTAATGAAAACGCTAACCACGTGGATTTCAAACAACTTGAACAGAACACGATTCATATAATGTTCTCAGTGTTGGTTATGGTTATGAACTCATTTGATCGGCTTTGCATGAAAACAGTACATTTGAATTTCAATTTTTGCCCGCCAGTCATTGATTTTATATGCATAAATGCATAGGCTACCAGCAACACACAGCAACTTGAAGTGAACGTTTCACACTTCACACCACTGCACATTTTCATTTCACATTCAAGCTTTATCTAACGATCAGTGTCGGTGGAATACCTACATAAATATTTTCGAACGTTTTCAGTTCCGCACGTCGACAAATACCTACTTTATATATAAGAACAAGCGAACGACATATTCATAAATTACAAACTCTTGCAAAACACCTATCATTAATTATCTATCAGAATTTAGAAATTTCAAGTCGCACTCGCTCTTTGTTCGGTTTTGGAAATGAAATGGAAATGGAATTGGTGTGATGAATTAGTTTATTGCGTTGGCGATGATCTGATATCAACGATATCAAGGATATTAAAACAGCACACAGCGTATTTAACAAGCTTGTTTTGACAATTCTGGTACGACCTGACAACCTGACAGAAAAGTGACATGTTCGACCGATGTGTGTCGTGTTTGTGTGGACAGCACGTGAGAGCGACTACAGTTAGCATAATTGAAAATTGCCCGACATGTAATTTCGAAATTGAGGCGCAAGAGAACTCGAGTTGCTAGCCGACTCAACGCGACTTGAAAATTGGTTAGGTATATGATCTATTCATGGGTCTTCATCATCTTCATGACAGCATGACCAAGTCATCATTGGTGACCTAGTGTTTCTATAGTGAATATTTCATTGAGAAGAAAATCATTCGTTACAAAATGTGATACGAATTTGACAAAAAGTCAACTCAAATTTAAACAGTTAAATCCATGAAACTTAGGGTCTTATGCACGGAACAAATTGTTTTTGGAGGAATAGTGAAAGGCAGTTCGCTTTGAAAACCCGGCAGTCAATAATCCTCTAAGTTCAGTTTGCTCCGTGCTTTTATAAACGGAGGTTTCGTTTTCTTCCAACTCCCAACTTTTTTCAAGCATGAAGAGTTCAAGACTTGGTCAGTTTGCGGTTTATACAAGTTTGCAACCGTTTGTTCTGCGCACTGCTCAGCTTGGAGTTTGGTGTGTCGTTGCGGCTGAATTTCTTACTTCTTCCTTTTTTGTCCATCGCGCATGAAATATAGCGCGAGGCACGTCGCGCCGGTTGCGTGTGCCGCCCATACCTTCGGCGATGTGCTCCGCAGACGGCCATCTTATCGCGCATACCCTTGGGCCGCAACGACCGGTCTTAACTCTTAACCCGTGTGCACACACTCACCACATACCACAAGCACATACACACACACCCGCAAGCAGTGTGAGTATTTTTCAGCAAGGAAAAGAACTATACGTATAATACACTTTACAACAACACTATTGCACATTTACATTATAACCACAGAGTATAGGATTATAGGTCTATAGCCAAATATAGGCAAAAGGCATGTATACTAATACTGAGTAACAGAATGTATAGAATGCTAACTGGTAAAAGACTGTGTATGTCGATTTCTTTGTTGGTGATTCAATCAACGATCAAAACGAATGGAGCCCATTTGATTTCTATGTTACAATGTTCCTTTACCACTTACCAGTTACTTATGTTACTTCTTACATCCGATCAATTTACATTAGAAATTTGCATCCTTGTTTCACAAATCAAAAACATGGCACAAAATTCAAATGGGAATCAATCGTTTTTGCTCACTTTGTATACTATAAAAATAATGTATTTTTCTGTGAAATTAACTGCGGATCAAATAATACAGGATATGATTACTTCCTATGCGGAATACACTGTATATCTTATCTAAACCTTTATTGATTAATTCATGGAAAGAAAAGGAACTATTCAAAAAGATAACCTCAATTTATCTTTCAAGCTTATATAATTGCTATGAGATCAACTTCTGCTTGGTTTGGTTTTGTATTACGGACTCGAGTGCAATCCCATTTTTAGGGGAAATTGCCACATAATATGACGCTTCATTCTATGATATGTACGATGGGAAACATACACTCTATTCAATAAAGCCAACATACATTTATAAATGTTCTGCCGCCCCCGGGGATCGAACCCAGGACTTTTTGATCTACTCTAACTAGACCGATGTGTCAACTTCTGCTTAGGATAGTTTCTAAATACTCTCCTGTCTCGTAGCCTGTGAGATATTCTCCTCTGATTATCATAACAGTTTTTGGCACACCATTTGAAATCTTATGGGACGCCTACATAAATTACCATTCAACAAAAAAATGCCAACATGTTTATGTTTACACATTCTGTGGTGTTTGGTGTAGAGTGTGGTGGATTCTGGATCGATTGCCGACATGAAATTGCGAGCGATATAAATCCTAAGTGCGTTGGCACCTTGGCAGCGCACCACCTCGGGAATTACCTTTCATGGGCCGAAAGGTGCGGAGGTGTGACGCCGAATCGGTCGCAAGTCGCAACATTGTTAACGAAAATTATATTATAACAACATAACAATGCCCACAATGCCCACGTACGCAGCGCACGGACACGATGCACAAGGCAAAACCCCTTCGAGGCATTCATAGCATTCAAACAACGCCATCCACGGCAACTCGGCAACACACAGCAGCGGCGGATTAATTTCACAAGATTTATTTCAGCCGAGATTAACCAAGCACTGAACAGAACGAAAGTTAAGTGAACAGAACATGGAACACATTTTAATCCTCAAATAAATCATGCATCATGAATAAAACGCTTATATACATACCGGGTGGACTAAAATGGGCGGACTAACAACTTTGTAGGTTATGACAAAAAATACGATAATCTAAATACCAAAGTGTTGAGGAAGTCTTCGTTTGGCCTCCTGAGGTCCTAAAATTTGAAATTTTTAGGTTACAAATATGCATAATAACAAATGTTTTTACTGTTGCACAGCAGCTGTTGTAAAAATCGAACACCAGAATGGTTAGCACTTTAAAGCATTCAATTGAATTAATTCAAATTAATTTAAGTCAAAGTTTAAAAAACAAAGAATACATTGTATATTATATATTATAATTCAGCTGAGTAGATACTATTTGAGAGAAAACTTGACTTTGCAGAAGTGTTCGACTTTTACAACAGCTGCTGTGCAAGGAAAAAGAATCTTGTTATTTGCATATTTGTTACCTAAAAATTCTAAATTTGAGGACCTCGTGAGGCCAAACGAAGACTTTCTCATCATTTTGATATTAAGATTATTTTTTTCTTTTGACATAAACTAAAAATGTACCTGGCGTTTTCCCGCGAAATTTAGTTCACCCGGTATGTATACATATACGCGCTTAAACAATGATGAATTGTATACGTTGATCTAAAGTGTGATTTTCAAATTGTAACAGAAGACTTTTTCTCTTCTATAATTAACTTCTCTCGCATGAGTTTTAGTGCTTAAAGTTTAACTTCCGTGGCGCATAATTCTAATTCCTCGTTTCATTTACACATCTCTAATCTCCAGCACTGTTCGGCGAGCATTCCGCAGCAATTAATGCAACAACATTTTTATTAAATCCACCCAGACCCAGTACCCAGGTTTGTTCTGTGTGTGTTCACATTGTAGCGGCAGCGCAAGGATAATATTCAATTATATCAACGGTAATTACAGTCATTAGACGCATTTTTGTTTGCTTTATTCGCATATCATGATATGCGTATGGGTACGAATTAAACAATCATAACATTAACATGACGCCATTCAATTAGATCAACCCATTATACGCAAGAATAATACAGCGAGAAACAAATGACTAAAGACTGAAGAAATGAATAAAACAAACGATGTTACCCTACATTACATTCAACACCTGTATATACAACAATAGCAAGTGAAAATGCAAAATGCATACTTAAATGCAAAGTGTAAAATGTATAGGCAACGTGGTGCAGTCTCGTGTTTTAATCATTATTTTCATTTTTCTTCTTGTTTTAGCTTTTCGTGCTTGTGTGGGGCTGAAGGAATGACATGCCGGCGACGCGTCGACGTCCTTGTCACTCATTTGCCGGGCGCACCTTTTCGTTGGCAACTTTTCATGCGGCGACCAAACCGGCCGCTCACAACCGATAATTAATAATTAGCAACGTGTTATTATCACTCAGCCTGCGCCATACGCTATGCAGCAGAATGGAATAAACTTATAAAGGTAAGAAACGAGCGTAGCACAACTTGTCAAGCTATTCAACGAACAAAACTCTTTAAGTCTTTTAGTAAATCAGACAATACTTCATAATCTCAAAATCAAAAGCTTCGATTAAAATTTATTACAATAAAAAAAAAACAGTTGATTTTTGATTAAGTTGATTGATCCCAGATTCCCTGATGCCCTCTTTAGGCTGAGCACTTGCCAAATCGAATTAGATTAAAGATCGAATCGATGCCGATGCGTTTCGGTACTGCAAGGCGCGGCCAAAAAGCGCCCGGTAATTGCTTCTGTGACTCGGCGGCGTTATCATAACGATGCGACCATTAGCGCCGCACCCACGCCGCCACACCACGCGCCGACAACAATGACGGAATGATGGGCATGAGCTAATAATCCGACGCCATCGTTATCGTAATTTTATTACGCCATGGACACCATACACCGTCGCAGCGCACATTTTCGATAATCACACCCGCCCGACGGACACGACGCGCTGCAATGTGAAATTAAATCATCCAAATGGTAACACGTTACCTCGTTACCTAGTCATGATGCTAATGCTAATGCTAAGCGCCAAGTAAACATTCTAAAACATTTAAAACACTTGAAATAATTACAGAGCAGTCACAGCGTTACGCTAAACTATGTTTTTGTTAGTTATTTGTCTGTCTAGGGGTCTAGGCACCAAGAAACAAAGAAAATCAACAGCAAACATTTGAAATATTGAAATATGGTTATATGTATTTACGTTAAGCTTACACAACATTGAATATAATTTCTCCTCGTTGTATTGTATGTCTTGTAAATATTCTCAAAGCTCAAAGCACAAATTTGTAAATTTCTGAAAATAATTCTCCTTATTTGTGTAGCTAGCGACATCTACAGGTCATGTAATGTGAAATTAATTCCAGAATCAGTAACCCCAGCGCCATCTCTCGCAATTACATTTCAAACTTCGGCTTTTGCTCCGGCTCCTCCGGCTGATGACAAACCTAACCTCAATTTCTAGCAAATGTTCGCAAATGTTCAAACATATCTCGTGCAACATGTTTCACAATCAGCAAATCTCATGAAATAGTTGCTCAAACTACTTAATAAGTTCTTAATCTGTGCCTAAACAATCAATACCACACTTCCAAACATGTTTCCCAACAGTACCCAGTCGAAATATTGGATGTTTTCCAGTGAAGATGAGCTTACAACAAAACGCGAATCTACCAACGCTGAACACATTCGAAAATATGGAAGAAACATCCCAGTAGGTTTTACATTACTCTTTGTACATGTTAATTTACTACGAAATGAATTGACCTAACAGCTAATACGTTAATTTACCAGGAAGCCAAGAAATATGAGTACTTTTTAACACCTGAAGAGGAGTGCATTATGGTGCGAAGGTTTGAATTTCACCTCAGGGACTTTTGCAGGACGTTCCAGCCGCCTATGCCCAAGTATGTCGTCGGTACAGCGTTTCATTACTTCAAAAGGTTTTATATTTACAATTCTGTTATGAATTATCATCCCAAGGAAATTATGTAAGTGATTTTTTATTTCATTTTTATGTTTTATTGTTATGTATGCCTTATTTTAGGGTAACATGCATATATTTAGCTTCAAAAGTTGAAGAATTCCACGTTTCCATCTCGCAATTCGTCGCTAACATCAAGGGCGATCGCAGCAAGGCAACAGATATCATCCTGAACAATGAGCTTCTCCTAATGGAAGAATTAAAGTTTCATCTTACAATACATAATCCTTTCCGACCTATAGAGGGGTTGCTCATCGACATCAAAGCCAGATCGACGTTGAACGATCCGGAACGTCTTCGCCCTGGGATTGATGATCTCATTGATAGTTTATTCCTTACTGATGGTATTCTTCTGTACTCACCTAGCCAAATAGCTCTAGCTGCTGTGCTACATGCGGCGAGTAAACTGCAAGAGAATTTAGACTCCTATGTGACTGATACACTGTTTGGTGAGGAGGGACAGGATAATTTAAAGACGCTTATTGAAGCGGTGAAGGGGATTCGCAGCATGGTGAAGGTGACTGATGTGATGCCCGAGAAGAATCAGCTGAAATTGCTGGACAAGAAGTTGGAGCGGTGCAGGAATCCAGATAATAATCCTGATAGCGAGATGTGAGTGCATAAATGTCTGAAAATTTGAATAGTTTACATTTTGCAGTTTTCTGCAATTGTTCTGTTGAGTTTGGTTATTGGCGTATAGATGGCGCTAGTGCGCACTTCATCGAGCAAATATTATCTTTTGTTTTGTCTTTTGTTGATTTCAGTTACAAGAAGAGAATGTTGGCGATGCTCGACGACGAGGACGAAGTGTATAATAAAATAATGTCGGTGAATGAGGAAGCTGATAATACAGCACTCAACATGCAGGCGCTTTAATTATAATATTATAATTTAAAGTAAGAATCACTAAGTAATTGTATGTTTATAACGTTCGCCACGTCCGATTCGGTGTTACATAAACTTGAGTCATTTTTACATGTTACAACTAATTGCTAATTAATTTGTGAATATTGCTTTGTTTGCGCTATGCGTTTGTTCAGTCGTAGTCCCAGAAAAAAAGTTGGGTAGGTTCAGCGTTTCAGGAGTTGTCAAAATGTCGACCGAAGTTTTGCAACTGCAAAATAGGCGAGTTTTCTGCTCCTTGTGGCATTTCGTTGTGAAATTCATAAGATGGCGGAAGGCATTGTGATGCATGTGATGCCGTCGGTAAGTTTAAACTTCCAATCGGAAGATTTGATGGCATTGAGTTTGGTGGCAGAGGACACACGCTTGGTGCGGGCTGCGGTACGCCATTTTGATTGTTATAGTTGAAAAACCACAGGCGATCGCCGAGGAAGATCGGTCGCGGCGTGAGGATCCCCATCGAGTTGTAGTACTGCTGTGCTAATATTTCGATATCATTGGTGTACTTGCGCTTCCATTTCGTCCTTCTGTTTTGAAACCATATTTTTATCTGTTGCACAACGAATGATTCAATTAGAAAATCGGGTTGAATCTCATATGGTAAGCGAATCTCGTTACCTGTGTTTCGGTGAGTTTCAGCGTCTTGGACAGCTGGCAGCGCTTCGCCACCGAGAGGTATTTGTTGCGCTCGAACTCTGCCTCCAGCGACTTGATCTGTGCGGCGGTGAACGCGGTCCGCGGGCGCTTCTTCCTGTCGTCGTCGGATTTCGCATCTGAAAGCAGAGAAGCACACAGGACGGATCGTAAATCGCTTAAGATTTTTGTTGCGTCGTGTTGTTGTCGCCGGCGACTTGTATGAGAATGTCGCGCGGCGCGCGCAATTTGCCGCCGAGGAAATGTATTGCCCCCTGTTCGCGGAGAGACGAGCTGCGACGGCGGTGAGTAAGTTGAAGCTAATTTGCGGCCAGAATTAGATTTGATGCGGAGCGGTACAATGTTTGAACGCATGCAGAACTATTCCACGATCGTAAAGCGCCTTTTTAATGCATTCTTTTCGACATGGGCGAGGGGCACACCGCCGGGCGTTTGTTATCGCCGCACTGTGCTTCCGTTACCCTGCTCGTCAACAATTAGCCAGTTAAAATCTTTGAAATGACTTTAATTTCAGGTCGTAAATGAAGAGCGCGAGAATTATGCTCTGAATGCTGTACGAACATCGAAATATTTGCAATTATCATTTGATTTACACGCCGGCTGTAAATTCTGTTTTTGAGGACAAAACGAAGAGGCAGTAGAAAAGTGAAAAAAATACTGCCATGTCTGCCATCATTCGGCAGCTCGTAAACGCACAGCTTGCGGGGAAAATCGAATAGCAAAAAGGTCTGATAAATTTAATCCGCTGTGGCGCCGTGTACGACCCCGATCGTAAATGACAACATTTATTTCCCACTTGGAAACATATTGAAGTTGAAGCATTTTCATCGCACTAAAATGTAAAATTCCAGGGACAGAGTACACTCTGGAGCATGTGATAAAATTAAAAGCGTTTAAAAGGTATTTAAAAGTTGAGGGAAACGCAACTCTTTGAGCTGAGTCTGCGAGACAGTGCAAGAGCAAAAGACCGAATTTACGCGCTGTTTGCACCAGTTCGACTTATTTATCGCGTTCTCGTGTATCAAACGCGTGAATCGTTTGATCTTGCGCTGATCTTCGCGCTGAGCCTCGCGCGCCACTAAATTATCTATTATCCTCGTTTTTACATGTTATTTTTAACAAGCGTAAAAAAAACGGCTCGAGTCTCCTCGTCCCATAAACGATTGGATTTTTATTGCCTCATGATGATGATGTTCGACACAATTTTGAAATTTCAAATCATTTCGTAATGGCTGTAGAAGTAACAAATGTGCATGATTAGAAATTCCGTTCGTTTCATGCGCGCTATTTTTAAACGGTGAGGAGTGAAGTGGAAAAAAAACGCAAACGAAGTGAAATGAATCGGAAAAGGGTTGATAGCGGTGCGGCGCCCGTCGGAAGAAATTAATTACCGGCCGGGGCGCGTCTCGTTTTCGGTAATTTATACGCGCTTGTTTAGACACAAGTGTCGTGTTACCGTAATTAGTATTCTCTCTTCAGCAACTGTTGCATGCGCTGCGTATCCACAAATAAGCAAAACTCATTATTCACCAGCACTTTGAAATTGGTTTCGAAAATAAAGAAAATGTCACTAATACTGTAGAAAAATCGATTTTTTTAAAAGTTTTTATCGTGATATTGATAGTTGAGCTAGTTGAACAGTCGGTAAAGTAGGAAATGAGAAAAATAACAGCAAAGTACTTCAATTGTTACTTTTTGTTTTTGTTACAATTACTTTTCTATATATATATCTATGTTGTGTATTTGGTAAATATTTTATTTCTTTTATGATTTTAGGTGAAAATACCGGGAGAAACCTGTGTCTGTCGCTTTTATTGTGGGCAGTATCTACGACGTGATAATTGCAATTTGAAGACTTAGCCGCGACATCCGTCGGTTGGAAATTAGCCTCAAAAGAGCGTTAATTACTCGAAAAACAAACCAAATCCACATGGGCTGGTGCCGAGAACAGTCATTCTCGTCGCAAACAAGTTTTCCACGTGGCTTTGCATTCTTATTGCGTCTCGTTTGTGCCATCCGAAAATGAGGAAAACAATAAGCACCACAACTGCACGATGATGTCAGGTGGGATCGCCGTATAATAAAGCTTCTCCGTCTCTGCGCGAGCGGCCTGCCCATGGTAATTAGACATCGTTTAGTGTCACTTTGTCTCCGAGCGCCTGTCAATTAGCGGCTGATATATGCGCGCCCGTACACATGTATGTCATTTAAATCCGCTCCGCTTACATCTCGCTCCTCGTTCGTTCCTCCTCGCTCCTCACTCTGCCACCCTCACTCCTCGCAATGCCGCCTAAAAATTAATAAAGTCAAGACTGCGCGATGTGAGTCGACCATGGCGCGTAGCATATCTGATATGATACGACTGCTCGGTCATTTCGGTGACGGTGCTGTGTTTGCTTGGAGGCGGCGCAGAAATAAATCCTGCGAACGCTTGCGCCGCGCGACACGCCTGGAAGCTTCGAATTTGTCTCCGGCGCGGGTCCCCGACAGCTTTAAGCACTTAATGAGCGTTGCGCCGTTTTGCGCGTTTATGTATTTTTAGCGGGTTGAAGTGCTAAGCACTCTTAAGCTCACTGAGGCTTAAGCAGCGTTACGACTAACGGAACGGCTTTAAATTAAGCATCGCGCCTCTTATTACCACTTAATTATCGGTGCGACAATTAGCACGTTTTCTATACAGACACAGGCGACTTCCTCTTGGTACTTTTCATTAGATTGAAATTTTTGATTTTAAGATCATACAGGGTATAAAAGAATTGGCGGATAATCTACACGTGGCACGATTCTTTGATTAATTCTGAGTGGAAAATCTGAATACAAATATTTTCAAAGACTCTTCGTTTGGTCACACGAGGTCATCAAAGTTGCGATTTTTAGGTTACAAATATGCATAACAGCAAAATTCGTTTGCGTTGCACAGCAGCTGTTGTAAAAA
>JARJDQ010008768.1:0-19916 GCA_030264215.1 Geostiba sp. GC000077 | reverse complement strand
ATACAGTCAAAATTTGAATCAATTTAGCTGCATTTGAAAAATCAGATTGAAAACTTTAACGCAATTTTTCTCGTAACCACAAAAAGTGGAGTTGTCTGCTTCTGCCAAAACGCCACAGTCATGTGTACCACGCAGTTGCCTATTCAGCACAACAAACTTAATACATGCAAATAGATCCGGCAGTCGACAAGATTGTGTACCAACTTAAAAGAAATTTTACGATGATGTATAATGGGATGCCTACAATGTTTACATTTTCAAGGGCACATTAGGGAACAAATTAGTTAACAAAAACCACTGACAACAGACATCTCCAAGAAAACATGCGTGATATAGTACGTTAAAAAAACATTATGGTAAATCGAATTCCTCGAAATCCTAGACACATCAAAACTCATAATACAAATCAACTAATAATACCAAAATAATACAAATACAATTGCAGTTCGCTGGCACCTGATGTATATTGGGATGCCAATTTGTATTCACATGCGAGCTATAATAATCCGCACACTCACCACCACTCGTCACATTCGCTTATTTTACCAATTAAAGGTGTTATCTGGACTAAACTATTATGCTATTATTATCTGTTAGATCCACTGACTTTCAAAAATACTCAAGTTGCGCCATCTATACATATACTCTTGCAAAACTCATTATTAAATATTACTGTTTTCTTCAATTTTCAAGAGTTCGACCTCTAAATGCAAAAGAACAACGTGCGGGTGACCGTTCAGCGTTGGAATTTCCTGGAAATGGCCAAATATTAGTAAGTCCCTCCTCCCAGTAATTATAAATCAAGCACAAACGGCACTAAAGAAAATATTCTGTTAATAGTGTGAAGCACCAGATGACAAAGGACCGCGCGGCGAGAAGAAACCAAAACTCTTCTCGTACAACGTGGTGTTTGAGCCAGCAGCAACGCAGGAAGATGTTCTACAGTTTTCGGGCATCAAGCGGCTCATTGAGATGGCGATGGACGGCTTCCGGTGCACGGCGTTCTGCTACGGACAGACTGGTAGTGGCAAGACGCATACTTTGACGGGACCTCCTGGATTGGTAACAAATGTTGAATAAACTGCAAAAAGTGTAAACTGTAAAAATATTCTTTGTCCACAGTTTGGAAAAAAGTTTGCGCCATACAGCGACCAACATGGATTAGTCTTTCGCTCGTTTCTTTATCTCTTTCAACTAATTAAAGCTAAGGCGGAGATGCACTTTGTGTTGAAGGCTAGTTTTCTAGAAATTTACAACGAGAAGGTAACATTACAACATAAATAAAGATAATCTTCACTTTATCAATGTGCTTTTCTTAACTTACATTTGGTTGTGACTAATTTTATTATTGATTCCAAGGTGATTGATTTGCTCAATCCGGGAAGTGTACGAAAACCACTCGCCGTGCGATGGAGCAAGAAAGCACGCGGTTTCTTCGTCGAAAATCTCTTCACCGTGGACTGCGAAGAGCTGGATGATTTAATTGCTGTCTTGGAGGAAGGAATGCGTAATCGTTCCGTTGGGAGTCACGCCATGAATGATAATTCAAGGTACATCTAACTTAACCTCAATTGAAAGCCATTCTAAAGCGAATATTTGTTGCATAATAGCCGAAGTCACACGATACTCTCAGTGTACATCACCTCCGAGCAGCCAGCAGAAAATGGCGTCTTTATCTCGCGTTCAGGAAAAATCAACTTTGTTGACTTGGCTGGCAGCGAAATGACGAAGAAGACTCTGAGCGAAGGGAAAACTCTCGAAGAGGCAAACAACATCAATAAAAGCTTAATGGTTCTCGGTAAGACTCGAGGACTCGACATTTAGAAAGAAAATTCGTTTTTTGGATTCTTTGCACCTTTTTGATAGTTAAATAGTAATAGTACTACGTCTTAAGTTATACTATACAAATCCATTTATAAAAATAGTATTGACCTTATCACACACCTCCACAACCTGATTTGTACGCTGCGTGATTAGTGATTTCTTCTTGACTGAATGAGGTCGGTCGAAGCGTCGAATCTTCATACTGATAATTGATCTATTGATCGCACTGGCACAGTCCACCTCACCCTCAAAGTCTTTCACTTGTTTTGGGTTTCATCACATCAGTTTTATTTCGTCTTTCAGGCTATTGCATCGCGTCGCTCAGCGATCGCAAGCGCAAGGACAAGCATATTCCATATCGAGATTCAAAGCTAACCAAACTTCTTGCCGACTCGCTCGCCGGCAATGGCGTTACGTTGATGGTAAGCAACCCAACTAACAATGCCGCCACACTTCACACTCCGAAAATCCGAAGGCAATAGAATAGGCAAACATGTTGTTTGCATACTCAATTAGACTCTTTAACTTTCACACTAATGACGAGTGCATAGTTGAATTATTAATTGTCAAGCATATCGATCGTTTCTCACGTTTGCCGCTTATGTGGCGGATGTTTTGCAGATCGCCTGCATTTCGCCGGCAAAGTACAACTTCGCCGAGAGCATCAACACGCTGCGATATGCCGCTCGAGCGAAGAAGATTCGAACTAAACCGGTGGTCTTAATGGTAATTAATTATTAACTTATTAGTCTTACATCTAACGATTTTTAACATTCTGTTATCTGTTTATAAAACAATTGCTGTTTGATTTTGAATATGATGGTTGTTATTGATTTCGTCTTTGTTTTTGAAACAATTGATGCAATGCCTGTGTATAGTTGGTTGCCAACGTTAAATGTTGATTCTCGATTAAATCTCGATTGCAGGATCCGCGCGAGGCATTAATTTTGAGCTTGAAACGCGAGGTGAACTCACTGCAGAGTGAAAACGAACATTTGCGTTCGGCGCTCAACGGCTACAAATCCAGCCTCAGCGACACCAGCGTCGTCGGTAAGTATATCTGTTCTCTAAGTCTAATTATATCGTTGCGCGACTAAGACTCAACTCATGTAGCAAACGCATGCTGTGTCATCATCATGATTAGGGAGGTTTATGGTTTATTTTACGCTTCGACTCGGTTGCATTTGTTTTGGTTATGGCGAATGTTGCTTAAGTACGAGGCGCATGCGCACTGTGCGAACGACCTCGTATCCAAATGCGTACGCGCAAACGAGTTACAGACGGTTGCTTCGCGCACGCTCGTGTAGCAGGCGCCTCTGTGGCCCAATGGATAAGGCATCGGCCTCCTAAGCCGAGGATTGTGGGTTCGAGTCCCACCAGAGGTACTATCAACTTTTTTTTTGCAAACTTTTTTTTAAATCTTTATTTTTACTGTGCATTTGAATACAAAAATGTAATCCACTACTAAATTTTTAAAATGATGTTATTTTTCTCAGGTCGTCCAACTTTAAGCCCTCAAGATGTGAACCCTGATCGTCTGGCGCAGCTGGAAGGACCGCAATTAATCGAACTCATCAGGGTGTACGTCTCCGAGAACGAAGCACTGCACAAAGATAACGAGGAGCTCTTCGCCTCACGCGATGCGCTTCTACGCGAGCACGAACTCGTCTCCAGGGAGAACGAACGTTTACTGAAGAAGCTTGAGGATGTCAATTCGTAAGTGCATTGTGGGTTGCCTAGCCAGAAGGAACAGGAGGAAGGTTCATGGAACATTTTTACGCTTTTAATGCACTTTGCACCACACTCTGTGCTATTGCCAGAGAGAACCAAGTAAATACTTAGCGAGTATTAGAACACTTGCGCGCAGATTGTTTTAAATGCTCCAAGTGCCTTCAGTAGTATTGCAACTTGTGCGATGTACATTCCTGCTGGCGCATTGAAGTAGGGTTCATTCTAGGGCTTGCGTTAGGTCGCCGCTCATTCAGACCGGTGCCATTAGCGCCGAGCTAGGCAACCGACCGCACAACGGCGAATCTGGAACGGAGAGTAATGTTTGGACCAATCCGCTGCATCACAAGGTAAACATAACCTAACCATTGATACCAACACATTTAACACACAAATTGTTGGTGTTGTTTTTTTTTTATAGGAGACCAATGGGATACCAGAATCGATACAAAAGGAATTGGATAAACGTCGAATCGGCGATAGGTAATTCTTGCTGTGATCGCAGCAAACTTGCAATTCTAAATGAAATTTGTAGCATGCCAGAGAAAATGAGCGCGCATCGAAGGCATAACTCGTGGGACGGCAGACCAGGGTCCAATACCGCCATCAGAGCGAAGAGCTCCGGCTCGGATGGTGGCGGCGGCAAGTCCTCCAATCGACGTTCGCGCCTACAACACGTCGAGTAAGTAAACGTCTTCCTGTGTGCGCGGTCAGTGGCTGAACTGACAAGCGATTTAAATACCCAAAAACAACCGACGCAAATTTAACTATGACCATTTTGCGGTTTCGATATCAAATGTGCTTAAATATGTTGCCAAGCCGACGAGTCATATCGTATGGATATTTCCGTAACTTTGTTTTGCGTTTTGCATTAAGCATATCGATTGTCGATTGTTACTCTCTGTGTGTTTGTGTTCGTATTGTAGTACACCACGTGCATATCAACATCCTGCGTCCTGTGTGTTATGTGTGTAATCGTTTCATGACTTCATGAGCATTCGCTCAACCAAGTTTTTATCACTCTCTGCACCATGCTATATCAATGCTTGGCAAGCTCTTTCCAACTGAAATGGAACTTCTCCAAATTTTACAATTTGTGCGCGTTTCTTGTGTTAAGTTGTGTTTGATATTGCACGGTGTGTGTCGCAGCGGAAGGCGCGATAAATGCGCAATTTGGAAAAAAACTAACGTTATGGAAATATCTATCAACAAATTTGCAGGGCTGTTTAAAAGTAGTATTAGAGACTAAACGGAATGCCTTAAAGCAGTGTCTCGGGGGCGGAGGATACGGATACGGATAAGGATAAGCCGCGTTTCTCGATGGGCAACAAGGACATGTTCGGTAGTTCGATCAGCATCGATCAGGACGACGATGACATTTTCGATCGGCCGTGAGTGGTGCTACCACATGCAAACTAGCAACGAAGCAACAAATGAGCAACATATGCAATATAAAATACTACGTATACCTAAGATAAATTGTTGTGTTATTATCCTGTTGAGTGTAATATCAATAAATTTTACAAAAAAACGCATTGACCAGAAGCGAAACTTAGGAGTTTATTATTCCTGTCTTTTCTGAATAACTTTAACTTTGTTTAGTCAATAATTACAAAAGTAACTGATGATTGATGTCTTGAACATTGTGCAATATGTTGCAATGCTGTCCCTGTCTTATACATGATCCAACCGTGAATGTTGAATTGTTCATTTATCTTCGTTTCTTATAAATAATAAATAATAATTATAGTCTACCTCCAGTCGCCGTTTACTTTCCTTGATTATCCACGAGACGCTGCATTAAGTTGTTCTTTGCTTTGCGTTTTCATCGTTTTTCACGTTTGCATCGATTTCTTTCGAGTCATTTGAACTGTGTGTTTTATGCTATTTAAAACGGAATTTTATACCTAGTGTTCAGAACAAGTGTATGAATGTTCTAGACTAGAATATTCCTTTTTCAAATATTTTCATAAAAACGTCGAAGCTGCGGCGAAACTGTGCGGTATGCAGTTTAGAACGTTGATGACGTCAATCTAATCGTTAATCGATCTAAATATAAGTATTGTCGGAATCGGTAGATATGTGTAGTGTCGTCATCGATCTCTATCTTGGTTTTTGTGATGAGCAAGGATACATATTTATACATATTTATTGATCAAAAGGTTCATCAGGAACAGAGGAACATTTTAGATTAAAGTTTTGAGAGTTTAGGCAGGTTTAAGTGCTAAAAAGTTTGACGTCGCACCCCAGTCAAGGTTTTTTTAAATGTAAAAACGAATGTTTAAATTATGTCTTGTTGATTTTTTCGTTTTTTCGTTCAATTAATCTTTTGTTGTTATTCATTCCTACGCCTTGTGTCTGTGGCAACGTTGTAAATTGACATTCGTGACTGGCGTTCGGCGCGTTCGGCGCCCATCGTATGTATTTCTAAGCGCGGTATCGGTGAGGTCGGTTGGTTGGGAAAAACGGATAGTCATTGCAGTTGTCAGTGTCAATCCTGACTTGCTCGCTTCAATCAAAACGAGTGCAACGTAAGTATTCGTAATTGTTGCTTGTTAATAAAACACGTCGGAGTTGTGGCGTGCCGTTGTTCGTGCGCGCAGCATTCAAATTTCCCGCTGGCCCTCCGAAGGGCGCTGCAGACCATTTGGCAATACCGCCACCGCTGCCGTTCCGTTCCGCCGTCGCGCTGCGCCGACGAAGCCGGGTGCGCGTACTGCCTCTCTCTTGGTCGCCGCCGTTGCCTGCGCCCATTGTCCAGCTCTGTCATCGCGAATCCGGCCACCATCGCGCGACTGTTGCGAGAGATTCCGGTTTGGTGACGCGCGTCCGCGTGCTGCGTGTGTGTGCACCCAATTTTTCCTCTCCCTATTCGCAAAGACTTGCTTCACACACAAATTGCGGACTCAAGGGTGGAGGCGGCTAGCATTAAAACCGTTGTCTTGTGTGTCCGATGTCTAGTGCTGAAGTCCTAGCCAGCTCCGTCGATCCCCCAGCCAAGAAGCGGAAGCTCGATTCGTCGCTGCCGGCGAGCATCGAAATGGCGAACAACGGCGCGGGCGCCTCCAAGGGGGCGAGTGACATCGACGAGGGCCTCTATTCGCGTCAGCTGTACGTGCTGGGACACGATGCGATGCGCCGCATGGCGTCCAGTGACGTGCTCATCTCCGGCCTGGGAGGCCTCGGCGTCGAGGTTGCGAAGAACGTTATCCTCGCCGGCGTGAAGAGCGTGACCCTGCACGACGAAGCCAAGTGCACCGCCGACGACCTCTGCTCGCAGTTCTACCTGGCCGAGACCGACGTGGGTAAGAATCGCGCCGAGGCATGCTTGAAGAAGCTCGCCGAGCTCAACACGTACGTCCCCACCAAGGCATACACAGGCCCGCTCTCCGATGAGTTAATCAGCGCCTTCCGTGTCGTCGTTCTCACCGCCAGCAGCCAAGCGGAGCAACTTCGTATCTCCGAGTACACTCATGCCAACAACATTGCCCTGATTATCGCCAGCACCCGGGGCCTCTTTGCTCAAGTATTCTGTGATTTCGGCCCTTCCTTCAGCGTCGTCGACGTGAACGGTGAGACCACTGTATCGGCCATGATTGCTGATATCACCAATGATCAGGAATCAATTGTCACTTGCATTGATGATGCCAGACATGGCATGGAAGACGGAGACCATGTGACATTCTCAGAAATTAAAGGCATGACTGAACTGAACAATCAGCCACCAATGAAGATCAAAGTCCTAGGTCCATACACATTCAGCATTGGTGACACAACTGCTTTTGGCAAATACGAGCGCGGTGGCATTGCTCAACAGGTAAAAGTACCAAAAGTACTTGCATTCAAACCACTTGCCGACTCAATCAAGGAGCCAGAATTCCTCATTACTGACTTTGCCAAGTTTGAGCATCCCGCACAGCTGCACACTGCATTCAATGCACTGCACAAGTACCAGGGGAAGTTCAGCAGGCTGCCAAAGCCATGGTGTGTGGAGGATGCCGAGGAGTTCTTGACCATTGCTAAATCAGTGGCTGTTGATGGTGGGAATGACATGGAGGTGAACATTCAGCTGTTGGAGACGTTTGCGAAAACGGCTGCGGGGGATTTGAATCCGATGAACGCCACGATTGGCGGTATCGTCGCTCAGGAGGTGATGAAGGCTTGCTCTGGAAAGTTCCACCCAATTTACCAATGGATGTACTTTGATGCAATTGAGTGTTTGCCGGAAAACAAGGAGGAGATCACCGAGGAGATTGCGGCTCCGATTGGATCTAGATACGATGCGCAGATTGCCGTGTTTGGTAGAGACTTCCAGAAAAAACTTGGTTAGTTATTGATTGATTAATGTATTTCCTGATGATTGTGTTCATTTGGTGGTAATTCACAGGTGCTTTGAAGTATTTCGTTGTTGGCGCTGGCGCAATCGGTTGCGAGCTGCTCAAGAACTTCGCAATGATGGGCGTCGCCGGCGAGGGCGGCCAACTTACCGTCACCGACATGGATCTCATCGAAAAGTCCAACTTGAATCGACAGTTCTTGTTCCGGCCACATGATGTTCAACGCGCCAAATCTGCAACCGCTGCAAAGGTAAAAATCAAGTAAAAATATGACTGAGAACGAAAATTGCGAAGTGAGCCGAAGGCGGAACAGAGTAATACTTTCATTTGAGTATTGGCTACATACGCGCGAAATGAGTATTTTATTCTATTCACGTCTAAAGACAAATACTGTACTTAAAGCGGTCCAGTCCCTCGGCCAACCTCTCGATCAAACTCCTGGCAACCTTGGCAACTAACAACTGTAGCCATGGTAACGGTAGTTGGCCACCATACAAAGTTACCAATAATTTCGATCGAGAAATTGGTTGAAAAACTAGGCCGTGTAAGACGGCAATAACTCCATATTTTGAATTAAAATATCGAAAATGTTTGATTAATAATTTTTAAACACAAATTTACATTGGAGTCATGTCATCTTTAAACTCAGTCGTATTCTCGTATTATAATACAGGGTGATACTGTGATGGCGGAATTCCTTTGCAGGTTTTATTTTATACAGGGTGTCTTATTTGGGTAGTCACTGCCGATATCTCGAAAACTAGCAGGTGTTCAGGATTTTTTCGGATGAAACTTGTTCAGAATTTAATGCCTAGTAAAAAAGATTGTAGAAAATTTGCAATAAATTTAACGGTTTTCGAATTATACCTCAAAAACCACGACCATGTTCGACCATGGTTAATCTTTGAAGCGCTATAACTCGAAAACTTCTTTTGGTTTTAATAAAATAGTAATGGATTTATTCAGGGGATATTTTTATGTCATCAGAACAATTTTCCGGTTTATAGTTTCTTGGAAAAACAGTTCAACTTTCTTATTTTCGACCTGGACGCCCAATTATTTTAACCGCATCAAAACGAAAAAATTGGGCTTTTCAACGAATGAAACATGGTTATGTTCTAAGATTTTCTGACACGGAAAAACGAAAAATTATTAATCTTTTTCGTTTGTGCAATTAATGGTCATTTTTCGCAATAATTTTCATCATAAAATCAAGACTTGAAAAAATAGTTGTCTAGCCCTTTCATATGATACCACGCAAGTCACAAAAAGTTTTAAAACAAAAATGTACATTTTCTATTAACACTTATCACACCGCCATTTTGAAGCATTTGTTAACTAGTGAAACAACCTATGATCGTCAACAAGTTCTATTAGTGTGGCAAATTTCAAATGTTTACGTTGCATAGTTGCTGAGAAAACGGCTGTAAAGACGGACGCATCAGTGATCTTATAAAGAATTCGTTTTTTGAAACGAAACTCTAAAAAAGTTTCTTTTACAACTTTGTGCAACTGTGCAAGTTAAGATAGGTAGTAATACCAAGCTGTAGTTGGATGGAATCGGAAAACACACCTCAAATTCTGTGCCTTTAATTAACTTGTTGGTATGAAGCATTATTTTTCTTAGCGCCGTCAGACTTTAAATCCGCGTTTTAGCGATTTAATTCTTCCCATTTAATTCTATTTCTATGCAAGTTATAACTACCATAATTTTACTTTAGTTGCAATCATAATATCAGATTTTAATTTAAGCGCAAATTTATACTTAAGTCTTAACGCTGTATAAATTACTAAAATTTTAAAATACCAACAAAAATAAGTTGATTAATAATTTTGGTTTCATGCACCAGGTGATCAAATCGATGAATCCATCGATTAACATCGTCGCACATGAGAATCGCGTTGGCACCGAAACCGAGGGCGTCTACGATGACGAGTTCTTCGAGGCGCTGGATGGCGTCGCCAATGCATTGGACAACGTCGACGGGCGTATCTACATGGATCGTCGTTGCGTGTATTATCGCAAGCCTCTCCTCGAGTCGGGCACGCTTGGCACGAAGGGCAACACGCAGGTGGTCGTGCCGCATCTCACCGAATCCTACAGCTCCTCGCAGGACCCGCCGGAGAAGTCCATCCCTATCTGCACGCTGAAGAACTTCCCCAACGCCATCGAACATACTCTGCAATGGGCGCGCGACAATTTCGAAGGATTATTCAAGCAAAACGCTGAGAACGCATCGTTATATCTAGCGGATCCGGAGTTTGTGGAGCGTACACTCAAGCTGCCCGGCGTGCAACCAGTGGAGATCCTGGAGTCGGTGAAGGCGGCGTTGATGGATGACCGCCCGCTGAACATGCTGGACTGTGTCGCCTGGGCGCGCCTCCACTGGGAGGAGCAGTACGGCAATCAGATCAAGCAGCTGCTGTACAACTTCCCACCGGAGCAACTCACCTCCACCGGCCAGCTCTTCTGGAGCGGCCCGAAGAGGTGTCCAGCGCCGCTGAAGTTCGACCCGGAGGTCACTCTGCATCTGGATTATGTGTTTGCCGCCGCGAATTTGAAGGCTGAAGTTTATGGCATCCCCCAGGTGAGGGACCGCAGGCAGATTCTTGATTTGGTCAATCAGGTTGAGGTACCGGAGTTTGTGCCCAAGTCCGGCGTAAAGATCGCCGTGACAGATTCGCAGATGGCCGTGCAGAACGGCTCCAGTTGCGACCTGGATCGCGTCGGCCACCTGGCGGAGAGCCTCCCGAAGGTTGCCGCCCTCCCGGGGCTCAAACTCACGCCCTTGGAGTTCGAAAAGGACGACGATACCAATCTGCACATTGACTTCATCGTCGCCGCTTCTAATCTCCGCGCGGCTAACTACCAAATCCCGCCCGCCGATCGCCACAAGTCGAAGCTGATCGCCGGCAAGATCATCCCGGCGATCGCCACCACCACCTCCGTGGTGGCCGGCCTCGTCGGCTTCGAGCTGTACAAGCTCGCGCGAGGCGTGCGCAAAATGGAAACCTTCAAGAACGGCTTTGTCAATCTGGCGCTGCCGTTCTTTGGCTTCTCCGAGCCCATTGCTGCCCCCAAGCTGGAGTACTGCGGCAACGAGTGGACGCTCTGGGACCGCTTTGAAATCCAAGGTGAAATGACCCTGCAGGAGTTCCTCGACTACTTCAAGGACAAGCACGGCCTCGAGATTACAATGCTGTCTCAAGGTGTGTGCATGCTGTACTCGTTCTTCATGGCGAAGGCCAAGGCGCAGGAACGGCTCCTGCTGCCCATGTCCGAGGTCGTCAAGCGCGTCTCCAAGAAGAAGCTGGAGCCCCACGTGCGGGCGCTGGTCTTCGAGCTGTGCTGCAATGATGCCGACGGCAACGACGTCGAGGTTCCGTACGTCAAGTACAACCTGCCGTAGGGCACGCCCCATCTCCCCCCACCCAAGACACCCTTAATGTTATCCATCAGCAAACAACCCCTCGGACCACCGGTGAGTGCGTGTGTCGTTTGCGTGCGTGCGTGCGTGTCATCGATTATCTAAACTAAAATAAAGCGATATGAAATAAAAATTGTGATCCTGTTAACTATGAAATGAGAAAAAAAATGAGTTGTTTATACTTTATATTATGTATTTTGTATCGAGTCTGGGCGTGCTTGGAGGCATGGAGGCAGGACATAGCGCGTTCGCGTAGTGCGACGGCGGCGCATCTTCGACGACGGGTCATTAACATAACAGCTAATTATATTCTACTGAGGTTATTTATATATCAAAAAATTAATAATAATCACACATGTACTACGACTGCGCCGTGAGAGTGAAATGATTTACTAATAAGATTAATATAGCATTTAAAGAATAGTCTATATTTGGGCGCGAGTAAACGAAACTGGATACGTTTTTGTCACTAACTTTGTAAACGCTAATTTTATGCGTAGCATATTTTTACTTTTAGTGTCCAAGTTAGGGTAGAATAGTGTTTATTTTCTTATTGAGTATTTTCACGTGTGAAATTTAAGATCATCAATAAAAGCAGCTAAATTTATATGGAATTTCATCAAAATACACAAGGAACGCAATAAACTTTGCATGCGTGTGTGTATTTATTACAATTTACGGTGGGGAATGGATTAAGGCCGATTTAACTGTTTGCTTTTGCGAGCGATTGCGATTGCCTGCATTTATACGAAAAAATGCATAAACTTGAATTTAAAAGCAAACAGTAAATCGAACTTTAAGATGAAACCCAGATTTAACATCTTGATTTTTGCACACAGAAACAGATCTTGCATCATACATTTCAAGTTGCAAATGTTATTGTATAAAATAGTGCCAACATTACAACATGATAGTCACTCCACCTTAGGCGCCCTTCTAAACTCCAAATAAAACTGAAAGCTTCAGACATTTCATTAAAATCTCTGTTGATTACTCCATTAGCCACCTAAATGTTTTTCTAAAACTTTATTCTCTTGCTGGGTAGTAATTATTTTCAACAAAAACATTTATTACATTTGGCAACTTGTCATTATAAAGTTAGGTTGGTATTGCATTTCCTTTTCCCTTTTGACAGTTTTTACACCAGATCATCGCTGCAGGTTTCAAGCGTCAAACGAGTCACGTTTTCCGCACGCTTCCTCCAGCTACCGGCATTTTATTATATTCCATTTTAAACCGCCACACTGCCATAAAAACAAACATACAATGAGCGGCATCTTTAAAGTGGCCAGCAGATTCAACACGCTGCGCACCTTACTGCAGCCGGTCAAGTGCGCCGTGCAGAATGCGAGCGCAAACGCGACTCAACAGCAGCATCGGCAGATCGCACGCAATCTCTGGTACATGAGCAACTCTCGCGATAACTACACACACATCCAGAAGGACATCCCCGAGCTGTGCACCTGCGGCTGCGGCAGCAAGGCCGGCGTGCATACCAAGGGCGAGCGCGAGCTTGTAGAGTTCCTCACCGAGGAGATCCTTGCCGAGCGCAAGGCGCAGAAGGCGAAAACCATTCCGACCGAGGTGGACGGTTTCACAGCTGCACTGAACGGCGCCGAGGTGACGCTGACGAAAACCACCGACAAGGAGACGTAAGTGCAAGTTTGCGCTACTTCACTTCTTAGTTATGTAACTGTTGTGTTACTTTGTGTCGCAGGATTAAAATTCGATTCAATGTCAACCACACAGTTGACACTGATCATGAAGCTGAGGTGAATCCCAACATGGACAAAGCTGAGATTGGTGAACTGAAGTCCAAGCCAGCTTTTAAGGTGGACTTGGCCAGGGCTGATGTCACTGTCAGTTTGCTTTGCTCCTTCATTGGCCCCAATGAACAGGATGAGAACTACAATGATGTCTTTGGCATTGATGAGATCAGCATTTTCTCAGGTGATTGGAATGAGAATGTGTATGCTGTGTCTGGTGAAGTCGTTGACACCTATCTATATGACCTGCTGATGAATTACCTGGAGGAGAAGGGTGTGAGCAATGAGTTTGTGGAGAAGGTCAGCAGTTACAGCACTGCCTATGAACACTCATGCTACATTGGTCTGCTAGAAGGCCTCTCAAAGTTTGCAGCAGGAAAATAGTTTATTGATAATCGCTTTAACGTTCGTATCATTTAAGTATTGTTTAAGTTGATTTGGCAGTTAGTGGCACTGTGACACACACATCTCATCCATCTCACTGCTGACCTGCTCTTCTTCACTTAGGTCAAGCACATCAAGAGGAACAATGAGGAGATGTATCCAGTATCCACTGAGCCAAGTTTACTACCTTGTACTTGTTATTCCTTTTATATTTCATTTTCAATGATAATAAAAATTGTAAATGCAATATCTCTCTAGGAATGCTATAGAGATTATTTGAACATCTTCATTCAGGTGGTAACTTGCTTTGTGTGTCTAGGAATGATTCTTTTGGGGTGGTTTTCTCTCTTGTTCTGTTCCCAGCAGATCTTTTTGCACCTCCTGTGGGTCAATGTTGTGTTGCTTCATTGCTTTCTGGAAGGGAACAATCATATTACTTATTACAAGCACTTTTTCCAAAGGTGTAACTTACCTTTACGCATTCCTGGTACACTTTTAGAAGAGGAGCACACATTTTGTCATCAGTGTCGCCCTTTAGAAAGTGCTCTGAAAACCAAGTGTTGAAGCAGGCGTCATACTGCCGTTTTAATTCGTTGCAATCAGCGCCGATGCTATTCATTGTGGAGCGAGCTATGGGTTGTGTATTTTTCACTCAGAATTTATGTCGACTTTTATAAACTGTTCTGGAATCGAAGATTTAAATAGCAAGATTTAGGTTATTGCTTGATAAATCCACCACCCGCACAAATGAACACGTTATGTCAGAACTGTCAGAAAATGCAGAAAATAGATCGCAGAGGATAAAGGGTCCACGGAGTATAAATCAATCTAATCACGTGACTAAAACGCTTGCAGGTTGGAGTTCTGGAGGCAGAACAAACAATCTCGGCGTTTGTGCGCCTGCAAAACGGTTCTCACGTTAAAGGCCTGAAATTTTGCATAGCTATACTGTAATAGTGTGGTACTTTGATGCGCGTGTTAATTTTTTTCTAAATAACTAAATAGCTGAATTAAAAAATTGGTAAAAATTACGAAAAATTATGCAGATTTAAGGTTATATGCTTCGTTTTCATATGGGACCAAATGGGACCAAATAGACCAGATTCACACAGCTGATAAAAACATAACCTCTTGGGTGCTGATGGACAAACAAACCATTTCTTACACGATTTTATAATTTCAAATATATCATTCCATTTTAAAAACATGTTATTTGGTAATATCTACTTTGTGTTGAACCATGTATAGTTGAAAATAATTTTAGGTTGTGCGCCTCTCCATGTCTCCACAACTTTTATTTAAATAGTTTTTAAAATTCACAGTATTTCTATCCAAAACAGAGGTCCGAATTTAACTTGGTACACCCGGTAGAAAGACCGTGCATTCTTTGGTAGGGACAAACCCTATGGTTTGTCCACACTGTTTATTTACTGTTTAGTTTTACATTCCCTTCTAAATCCTTCTTTTAGAGATAGGTTGAAATGGGTTGAAGATAATTAATTTTATCTAACTGTGATGTGGTGATTTCTTGGTGCCTATGTTGAAAGAGGCATTTTGTTTCACTTACCGTTTTTGCCCCTTGCCTCTGCTCAATAACAATTCACAACGTCATAAAATTCAATCAATCTTGCATAACAGTGTTCCGTGTTACTTTATACAAAAATATTTCACAATTTTTACATTCGCTTATGGTACAATTATAAATTACCGGTTATCGGTAGTCGACACACCTTCACACCATCGCTGGCACGCGCGCTTATGTACACGGTTAGCGTTGATCATCTCTTGGAGACGATCGATAATAATAACAATTCATAACAAAAATCATCACATTCGCGTGCCGTCGCAGAATTAACTAAGGCATATACTTAATGATTGAGGAAGGGATGCATTCATGGAGTAACCGAAAGGCGCGTTCCTTTGGCCACTACTAACGCCGGACGTGAAACTTCATTTTAATAAACAAATCCCGAAGGTAAATTTAGACCTTTAAACTAAATCGCAACGTCAGAACTTCAAACAAGGTTCGGGGGTAATTGAAAGAGACCATCTATCTCAACCGCGAATCATAACTCGTCCTTTTCGTTAGTCACTTGCTTCTCACTAGATTCCATCAATTTCTGCTTAGTGATGATGACCTTGTCGCTTTCAGCGCGCTCGTCGCTCACCACCAAATCATCATTGTCCTCATGGCTCTTTTTGCTGGCGACCAGCTCGTCTACAGCCTCCTGCAGTATCGAATTGTACTGCCGCCGCAATTCGTTCAAGTCGTCCGCCTGCAGCTTCACCGATGGCTGCGCGCTCTCGCTCTCGTTCTGCACCAGCAAGTCATCGTCCTTGCGATACAGTTCGATGTTGAGCTGCGTGAGCAGCCACTGCGCCTGCTTGCTGAAGTCAGACTTGATCGTCTTACCGGTGTCAATGTCGACCTCCTGCTCGCCGAGTGTGAGATAGTAGATCTTCACGATGCTCATCGGTACGAACAGCTCGCGCTTCTCCGACTGCATGATGTTCTTGAGAAAGCCCTTGCGCACCTGGCTCCACTCGGTGTTCGTGATGGCCTCACCAAAGTAGCAATCGTCGCACTTTTCGTACACAATTTTGATCTTGTCGATGGCGATGTACGCGCGAAAGTTGCCGACGACGATCTCGTCGGAGAAGCCGATGCCGGTGTGCTTGTTGAGGAACTCTTGGACGGAAATTTTCAGCTTATGGAATACGGACTCCTCCTCGCTGGGCGGCCAGGTGTTCGCGTCGAATTTGAGCTCGGAGATGGTCACCTCGAGATTGGGCTCCTTGGAGAGCGTGAGGAGGAGTTTGGAGGCCTCCTGGGCGAAGAGGAACACAGTGGGTATGTGCACATCGTCGGTGCCGTCGCCGGACATTGAGAACATCGGCGAGGAGTCGGCGCTACTGCCTGGCGTGTTGTCGATGACAATAGCACCAACGGCACCGAGCCGTTGGACGCGCCGTGATTTTTCGACAAACATGCAATCACCGCGCTCCATGATGGCGATTCTATCCTTAATCTCATCGGTGGGCGGCATCTCGCCGCATCCGCGCGATGGATGCACAATAATCGTCTGCGCGGTGACTTTCTTATCACCTTTCAGATTCGTACCGAAGTGCGAGGGGCCGGCGTGCAGTGTGATGCGTTTTGCAACGCCATCCGGTTGCATTGCAGCGAACGACACCGCCTGTGGCGTGGCATCCGGTTGTTGCGACTGCATTTTGGACAGCTCTACCATTTCCTGCATGAAGAGCAATCCTTCTTCTGCGTCCGCCGGTGATCTAGCCGCAGCAAAAGTATGTACCAATTGCACTCGGCCATCGTTCAATGCGATGATATTAATCCCCATCTCCTTGATGATCTTCAGATGATTCACGTTCGACGAGGAGAAATCATTCGCAGTGAGGCGACGCTTGCCAACACGGCGAGGACACATGCCGTCCACCATGTTGCGCAGCGGCTTCCGCACTGACTCAGGAAATAACTGCAACGTGTTCGGGCACGTCCTCGCGTGCTCGTACTGATCCAGTTCTTCAATCGAGTGGGAATAGTTTCCGATCCTAGCCAAAGATAGCGGCAATAAATGCCCCTCAGTCGTGAAGATAAACTCATCCATATTCAGCAGCAAATCATCCGGCTCGGCGAACAGCAAGTACAAATATTTCAACGTCTCGGCGAGGACAAACGAATCCATTCGGTCCTCCTTCTTTCCAGTGCGGACATCATTAACGGCTGCGTAACCACAAGGCACTCTTGCATATCTCTGCAGCGTTTTCAACACAGTCTTGCCAACTTCCAGATAGTACGGATCGTTTGTCGCACCGTACAAGAAGTAAGTACTCTCTAAAAACTCAGGCCGTAACGGATGATTGCCCCAATGCACCTGAAAATCTGTAGTAAACGCCTCCGGAATGAACTTGTGCCGCTGCATGACTTGGTAGAGCATCTCGTGCGTCTCCACCGCCGGCTTCAGATCGCCTTTGAGCACCTGCAGGCCGGGCCAGAAGGCGAGCAGCGCATCCATGTAATTCCGCGAATTTGTATGCGGACGATGCATCAGCACATCCAACAGCATCGGCCCCTGCGAGATGTACTTCATCACAGCGCTGTAGTGGCGATTAAACCGATTTAAATAACGGTCATCGCCGAGTAGAATGTACGCTTTGAGGCAGTATTCGTAGTAGGAATCGATGCCAGCCCCGACGCCAGAATCTCGCCGCACCCAATCGCCGCTATGCACGTTAAGGACAGTCCCCATTAGATCGGAACTTCTATGACGCATCTTCCACAATTCATCCATGGCGCGGTGCGCTTTTTGTTCGAAGATTGGCTCGCCGGTGAGCCGGCTCAGCGCGGCCATTTCCAAGATGATCGAGCCCGCACACGCCGTGCAGGTCTCCTTCGCCGTATCCAGGCGATTGCTCTTGATGCCGTATTTTAGATTCACGCGCGAGTGCGGAATGCCCGTGGTGGTGTTGAACGCTGGAAGTAATCGGTAGCCAATGTCTTTGGCCATGTCCAACAGCTCACCCTTGTACCATTGCACATAATCAGTCTGTTGCTTCACATACTCAGCCAGCACATGACTTGATAGCAATCCACTGCAAGC
Source organism: Geostiba sp. GC000077 (assembly GCA_030264215.1). Taxonomy (NCBI): domain Eukaryota; kingdom Metazoa; phylum Arthropoda; class Insecta; order Coleoptera; family Staphylinidae; genus Geostiba; species Geostiba sp. GC000077. The sequence continues at coordinate 1,830 of JARJDQ010008768.1, read as the reverse complement.
AATGATGCAAACATAAACAATTAAACCGTTTTTGCTGAGTGTAGCTGTAACGCCTGTAACTTACCCAAGCACACGAATATTCGTCTCAAAAACAGAGACAATAATATCATTATCGAATGAAACGTCGTTTATCACAAGTTTTATTGCATGCTCAAACTCCTCCAAGTCACCCAGAATCACCAGAGTGTCCAGAGTATCAATCAATGTTAGTGAAAAGCTGTAAAGCAATGATACAATAATGAATTATGAATTAACAAGGACAAGATGTAACTTACTTTCCCAAGCAATCATCAATATCACCCCGGTTTGGTGTCAACCCTCTAAATCTTCCCTTGCAACTCAATGGCATCAGTTCATCAGCTGGATAGGCATTCTCCATGTACGCTCTGTATGCATGATAGAACATATCCCTGGCTTCCTCCCTGCAATAAACATCAAACACTGGCAAAACAAAATTCCCAACAAGAACTGTAACTTACCTCAACTGTACCCTCTCCTCCTGACTCATAGGCTTTGTATCTGTCTTGGAAAGACATATTGATGCACTCAGCAGTACTATCACCACATTGGCCAAGCACTGCTTGAGTGTGAACATGTTAAATTTGGAATCCCTTGCAGAACAATCAGGCATTGTCATGATGATGATTCTATGCCAAACATATTGTTGAGCTGGCTGATGGCACGGCCTTGCAAATAAACTGCGCGCTTACCAGTGCACCGTGCACTCAGCGTGTGTGCGTAGGTCTTATTGATAATGTTATCAGGTAACGTAAGCGGTTGTGGGCAGCCACACGTCTGAAATTTTGGCAAGAGATGTTTTCAGTGCACCGATCAAGTGCTGGTGCAAAATTGGCTGCGCCCAGTGCGCATTGCGTCGCTGAGAACGTGAGCGCGCTCCGCGTGAAGCTATTTTACATGTTTCGAAAGGGTTTACGGTAGTTCTTTCACGCAAAGAACAACGATTTCACGGACGATTTCGTTTCGATTTTGGGAGCACTGACAAGTGACGACTTGACAAGTGTCACCATGTCACTGACAATGTGACGAATCTGACAGATATCTGTTATCTGACAGTTTTTTTTTCTGTCAAGTTTGCGAATGTAGGCCACCTACACTACGCCACCAGTGTGAAGCTGGCCATAAAATTTCCAGCCAAAACTCAATGCAATCTTTTGGCAAAATTTCAAAATGCTCGACCCCGGTTGTGTGATACATCCATCAATCGATAGCTTTTTTAATTTCACATTTAATGGTATATAAATAAATTCGAAAATTTGGGCTAGGAAAAAATTACAGGCAAAATAAAATTTGTGGTTTATATTGAAAAGCGTATTTTAACATACTCAAGTTGCTCTAAACTTTATAATAAGCATCGGCCCCGGCTGAAAATACACACAAAAATTATACTTTTAATTAACAATAGAATAGCGTTAAAAAATATAAATATTTGTGGGCGAGGCTCAATTTACACACCAATGAATGACACCAATGACGGCATTACAGCATAAGGTAGTATCTTATGTATCCAATCTTTGATCGCTTATATATCAGCCTATATACCAGCCCCGTTATGCAAATATACAATTCGATAGCAAATTTAATAGTCTATCGAACAGTACAGAGTGGCCGTTATATACAAACATTACATCATGCATAAACAAACGACAAACCTGGAATCTATTCCGCGCGCAGTCTGATATTAGCGCGTCGTATCGCTGCATCTCGCTCACTCGCGGACGGTTGCGGCCAAATGCGCATGCTGTCAAGACACGCCATTCACGAAGAATTCAAAATTCAATATTGCAAATGAATTCAATTCAAGAGTCATTA
>JARJDQ010008762.1:0-12483 GCA_030264215.1 Geostiba sp. GC000077 | reverse complement strand
CAAATTTCATGTTTATCAGACTAAAACTGGATTTGCCAAGGTGGACAAGCAACTTTATTTCTTGTAGTAAACGCCCAATAACTCAAAAATGAGAACAACCACAATTATGAAATTATCATCATTGGTAAGAGCGTGAAATTTTCCTTAATTTGATATATCTTGCATAAAAAATATAATATATTTCCGCTCATTGCAAAAGAAAGAAAAATTAATTTTGAAAAAAATAATGGCGATTTTCAATGAGCAATAAATCATAAATTACATAACTGTCAAATAAATTAATTAATTTTCAATGTTATTGCCTGTAGCAAATGTTAAGAAATTTAGTGCGAAATCAACAAATCTATCACCAAAAACACGTTCGGTGGAGGCGCCGGGAGACGAATATGTTTCTCCATTTGAAACTTTGTTAGAAAAAAAGGCATTTTGCACACTTAGATTTTTCCAGACTTTAAGTATGTCAAAAAAGTACTATCAACGAACTAAAAAATTCAAATCCCGTCTGTGTCAGAATTAGTTCCACCTAAAAGAATCTCACATATCACTAATATTTTTGGAATGTCCGAATAACATTGACAGCTATCTATATAGTAAAAACTGACCTTTAGTAACCTCCTAAACCTTCATAATGAGTTATAATGAGATTTAATGATCTTGTATGCTTTAATACAATCGATGCGATAATATCTGTCGTAAAAAATGATTTTAATGATATGATTATGCGACGATAAACCTCATTAAAGTTACGATGTGAATATGGCTTGAGGAAAAATACGCGTTGAGCCGGTTTGAACATCGAATGGTGGTTATTAGACTCATTAAACGCTGGCTTTTAATAAAGCAGCGCGCACATTCATGATTACGTTTGCACCATGCTGGGGGGCGGCGCGCGGTACGCCGTCCTGGGAATTATCCCGGCGCGCTTAGGCCTCCCAATAATTATAATTATAATGATAAATAAGTGCGGAATCAGCGCCGCCATTAACATAATCCCTAATTTGGAAACCGCGCCGCTTCGCATCCGAACCACCAAATGCCACCCCCCCACACCACACACTGCCATCCCCTACCCCAGAACTCTATTTCCGTTCACTTTCACACTACTTGGTACTGGTTTGATATTATAAAGCAGAGCCGGCTTTTAAGCTTTTTGTGTTGAATGGATTTTTTGGCAACAGTTGCAACGGTTGCAGGCGCCACCTTGTGTTGAGAACGGCAACTTTAATTTTCTGGCGCTACACAAGGGCTTTCAAGGTGGGCAAAAAATATGTTTATGCATGTATGTATAATCTTACGTCTACTCCACCCGACCACGGGTGTGAGCCGGTCTTTTAACCGGATTACTTACACTATACACTTTTACATGAACATGTGAAAGGGCCCAAGCTTGTAAGTTACCGTAATGTGCGGTAATGTGCACTTTCATCCAGCCTACTCAACTACAGATGCTTAATTCTATGACATGTACCAGTAACATATTTATTGAATAAAGTCGACACAATTTTTTTCCGACTCTATACCATAGGATCAGCAACCAAAATGCTAACCACTACGCCACCGAGCTGTAAAAATATGTTTATAAGCATAACAAACCAACACACATATTAGGTTTCTTAAGGATTCTCGGTGCTAATTTGTAAAGAAATATTTTTACTCATTTATGTTGTCTTGATACGGTACTGTGCTTTTATTAGTTTTTGCAGCCATGCGCATTAGTTGTCGTACAACGCGGATATTACATCTAATAACATTTTGCGAGCGGCGGTGGCGGCAGGCGTTGTTGCGCCATCAGCGGCATCATGCGCGTCGCGTCGTTATCATCGGTGTTGATTCAATAAATTGTAATTAACCAGCGAGGCCGTCCCCGCCTTCATCCACCAGCCTCCCCGACATTCAATACAACAGCGTGCTTAATACAAACTCATTAATTAATATCCCACGCGGAAACAATTGTTTTTCCTCGCGGGTTCAGTTCACGCGAGTCTTTTTCATCTCGCCCAGCGCCTCCACCCAAGCAAGTCTCTGAAACCAGCTGTTTCCATCCGGTATTCTGAGTCTCTTTCACCAAGGTGTTCACACTTGGCTGACACTTTTCTCTGCCGCGGCCTATTAACATTCCTCGCCTCGTCGTGCGTTTAGCGTCCCCTTTTACAACCTTGTGAGCAACTCCTCCACCTCCGGGCCATCGTGTGCTGCTGCTTGGAATATGCCGGAATTGTGAATATCTAAAAAGCGGGCGGGGGCTGGCGATGTGGCGTTTTATGACGACGCCGTGGGTGGCGATGGGGCCGGAGGGTGGGAGATAATCTAACGGCGACGATGGTTGTAAATACAGGCGTCGGGGGACGCGCGCGTAACTCTATTGGGGATATGAAAGCCATTTGTATTACTTAGAGTGACGATAAAGCCGCCGCGACTCCGGCCGACGGGCGCACGATTTTCGCCCCGGCGTTAAACATGATTTGTGACAGCGGCGCTTTCCGCGCGTCGTCGCCGACTACTAAAAACCCCGTGGCCCACCCCGGCTATAATCCACTATTAAGTGTCTCTTCGCGAGCGTACCCCCCACCGGAGACCTGTCAGTGTTAGCTCAAAAAATTACATCATAACTCTGCTAATTATGATGTGATATTCAAAACCCATTGATTTACGATCTATGAAACAAATTCTAATTTCAACACTCACGAAGACGGGGTTTGATTTTTTTAGTGGGTTGTAGGTATCTTTTTTACATACTAAAAATGTTAAAAATTTGACCATGCATAATGCATTTTTTCTTGCACAAAGTTTCAAATCGAAAATCTTATTTGTTTGCCGGCGCCTCCACCATTTTTATTTGTTTTTGGTGATACATTTGTTGATTACGTAATGAATTTGTTAACGTTTTCTACATGCAATAGAATCGCTAAAAAGGACATGAAATTTGCACGATCAAAATGTTATTTTACAATTATGTAAGTTTATGAGTTATTCCTCATTGGAAAGTGCCAAATATTTTTCAAAATAAATTTCTGTTTCTCTTGCCAATGAGCGGTATGTATTTGATTGTTGCAGCACTGTGAAATATATCAAATTAAAGGAAATTTCACGCTCTTCCCAATGATACTAATTTCATAATTATAGTTCTTCTCGTTGTTTAGTTATTGGGCGTATAGTTAAAAAAATCGTAAAACCATCATTTGATTTCTTACTTAATTCCTATTTTTTCAGCTTTCTCTCGCATTTAATGACAAAAACTGCTTAATTTTTCGCATAGGCAACCCAAAATGCATTTAAAATTAAATAGCGTCTGCGCGTTACCTATGCCATCTATGAATTGGTGGCAGTTCCTTCGAAATAAATGATTTAAAGCCGCGCGTGGGCTACGCAGCCGTCGTAAAATAAAAACGCATAAACATGCTGAATATGGGTGTTGCTCCGCCACCGCCGACTAGCAGCCGGAGCATCAGGGTGCGCGGAATGCGCCGCGGATGCTGTAAATTGTGAATATATGAAAAGTGGGTTACCGTGTATCGGCTGGGGACGCCCTCCACGCTCACCACACACGTTTTCACACTTTGCACACACTTAAAAAGTCCAAGAGGAAAATGTCCCCTTCTGCCCGGCATTGGCATCGCATAAAAAAGGACTTGACCCCTTGAACATACCTCGCACCCCCTCACATACTCATACTCTATTCCCCAGCGACACAGACATACACTTGAGCACTCGATGTGTACAATATTCTCAAACACTCAAAAATTCATCCAGATATTTTTTTGTAGGTTTTTAGGTTATATGTTTTACGAGTATCTCTGCTCTCGAGAGCGGAAGAGCAGAAGAGCGGAAGAGCGGAAGAGCGGAAGGCAAATCCCGCTTTAAATCTTGCTTCAATTCCTTGTTATCTTGGTTATTAATACGGGCTATATAATTTTGATTGGAAAAGTTGGAAAAGTTCGGGGCGACCGGCGTATCTAACTCCAATGTAATCCTTTAATAATACATCCTTTTGGGCGAATGAAGATGGAATATCCTTGCCGCATGCAGAAAAAAAAAGGTTAGCAGAGCGGCATACGGCGGGCATGTGAGGGCTCCTTTTTGGGGGAAGTTATGATTTATTGAGGGGTTTATCAAAGTTTGCGGGGTACCTTTTTTCTGAATTTTTCAAGCGCCCGAAATTAATAACGCATAATTACGACTAAAATATTTATGATGCTAATTTTAATTAAAGCATTTGAGAAGCATTTTACACATGAATTAATAATTCGGTGTGGTTTCTTAAGCTACTTTGCGATTGATTAAAATTTTCGCTCCGGATTTCGGCCAGACTTGGATGAAAATCCTGGAGGGATTTCGGCCAGTCCAAGTATTTGGGCGCGCGTGATAATTAGTCAGCGAAATTATTTGAAACATTTATTGCGCACCATTTCACGGCAAACGCAGTGCTTTGTGGCCGTTGTTTGGCCGGTCGGAGCAGAATTTCGCTCCGATTTGACGCACGGTTCGATGGGCTTGAATAATTCAGAGATAAAGCTGAATAACTACACGGCCATCATTCGAGTATGCGGCGCGGCGAGCAGGAGGAGAGGAATATTACGAGTGGGTGGCCCAAAACTGGGCGGGCAGCAGGGGAGTGCATTCAGGTAGGAGTTATTATTGATTAGTGCAGATACCGAGGGGTCTTACATATTTTGATCGGAAGTCGTGCGCTTGTGCCCGAGCGTCGAAGTTTGGAAATTGCGATGGGCTGTTGTGTTTATTTATGGGGATTTAAAATTCCGATATCTTCTCATTTACGAACACTGCCATTCCAAAAATGGACAAAAGATGAATTCTACATGAATATTTTGAAAGGGAAATTTTTTACCTAATTTTCTTTACCTAATCAACACATGTATGACAAAAAAACACGTCCGATGGAGGCGCCGGGAGACGAATGTGTTCCTGGATTTGAAACTTTGTGCAAGAAAAAAACACATTTTGCATGCTCCTATTTTTCTAGACGTATTTTATGTCAAAAATGCTACTATAGGCAACCAACAGTACAGTTTTAGCGCCATGTTGAAAATCCCTATGTTTTGCTATAAGAATGACGCACGGTATACTTTGTGCCTGGCAAGGTCGACGAGTGTAGTCGCACAATTCGAATTAAAGTTGATAACGAATTATTCACTTTCCACCGGCCACCGCCGCCGTGCAAACGTGCAATGTTGGTTGCGCATCGCTCATCAAAGGAAGCACACGTAAATTAGTTCAGTCACGTAAGAACACCATTTGCAATGACTGCCAGCCACAATTTACAATGGCTCTAAACAAATAGCACAATCTCATAATCAACTTCCAACTAAAAACTAAGCAAATAAGAAAATTAACAAATACATACAAATAAGTTATCGCTATAAAAGTATAAATCTAATATTTTTCTTGGTATTTATTTGCAATATTTTCATTCCATCTCTGTAACTCCTGCAAAAAGAACCAAATCCGATTAACTCTCATATTTGTTTCGGGTATTTCGGGGAAGAACGAACTCCGCGCCGTTTCATTTGAGTTAATTAAAATATGAATTTGTTGGTTAATTCCTGTGCGCTCACCTGTGCGCAGAGACGCTCGGGCATTGCGTAGATTTTTAATTAATAATACACAAAGCGCACCACTTTCGGTCGCATAAACATTTGCTGGCCCCGACATATATGGTGATCGCGATTGCATCTATTCGTAAGCCAGCGGCGGCACAAAAAATTAGCGCAGCATGCTCCGGCCCCGGCCATTGTAATCGAAAATTGAATTTCGTTTTGTGTAATTAAATTTGCCCTCCTCTCCCCCGCCGGTGCACCATTCACATGCACATGCGTTTTCTGCTGTGTGCTTTTTTGATTATTCACTTATCGTTGCGTGCAATCGATTTGCGCAAATGAAACATTTGTATCTAAAAAATTAATTTAATGCAAACAATCGTCAGCATTCGTCAAAAATGTATTTTTTCAATTTATTTCAATAACTAACTTTTTGCATTCCATAGTTGGACATTTTGGTCGAATAACGTTTGAAACAGTTTATTCCAGTTGCAGTTTTTGTGCTTCTTGGAGACTTTTGGTCTTCCGGTCTTTGCTCATGCATGGAATGGAGTGGTACTGCGTCGCATGTTGATTTGTAGTATTTGCCATGTTCCGTATTCACGACGATCCCCCTGCGCCGGACAGATATTGATGGTGGCGCTGCGGAAGGCCCAAGAAATAGGCTAGAGGACAAGAGTCGCGGGGGCATACGCGTGATCGCCATGTCGAGGACCCGCGTGACACATGTGTCAATACTACAATGACGTCAACACTTGTCCTAGGACATTCATCTTCTCCTCCACAGGACGATACAAACGCTACAAATAAACATTGCGCACAAAAAAGCTAATTTTTTACGTGACACTGTCAGCGCCTCCACCAAAAACAAAAAACATGAAGGACAAAGACGTTTTAAATTCGAAACGAAGCATGCTTCAATAAGTGCGCCAAAAGGAAATATATCACCGCATTATTTTAGACAAGTTCAGCCTCCCCGAGAGGGGCGCAGCGGAAACATACAAATTGGTTGGAATTTTTCCTCGAGGCAGGGGCGAGATCAAAGCGGAATCGAAATTGAAGCGAAACGTCAAAACGCCCGCACACACTCCCATGCAGACACATCACTCCGTCAGATGCCTTCGAGACTGAATCGCAGATAATGCTGCGCAAATTTCAATTACCGATGGATCGAATCGGGATTATAGAGCGGGCGGCCTGTGCGGCGCATAAAAGGGCGGAAAGCACACATTCATCGCAAGCCGCGCTCCTTCTCATCGCCGTCGAAAATGAACGGATGAAAATTGTGCTTAAGTAATCTTGTTATTAATGACGAAGATCAATATTACCTATGGCGGAGGAGCCGGGGCGCCACGGCCCTCGTCGAACATGTAAAGTAAACCAATTTTCCGGGACTTCGGGATTCGCCCGCTCGTGCAGCCGGGATCTTGTGCAGCCACCGCCGCTCGCCGCCCGCCGTTGACGGAAGATGTAATAAGAAAGGCGAGGAGCGAGAAAAGAAAATTAATGTTTGGTCCTGAACCTGCCATTTGTACGCAGGCACGGCGCTGGTAGCGGAAAGCGAGCCGATATGCAATTTTATACAAAATATCCGTGGCCATAAATTAAATTAGTTAGCATCAACCACACGGAGGAAATCTTTACCTAAATGAGCACATTTCTCTCAGAAAGGATTCGACACGGACGTTAATGGACGGAAATATTTAAAACTTTACTGTTCATTGTAGAACAATAGAAGTTGAAGTTAAAGGTGGTCATAATATAAAGTTAATAGTGTAAAGGCAATTAAAAAGACATTAGAACATGAGATACCTATCCAAAGCTATAAAATGTAAAATACTCTGCAGTTATGATTCTTCAACCTAGATAATAATTAGCATAAATATGACTTCAACACTGAAAATATTTCTGTAGCACAGACATGGGTAGAAACACGCAGTTTATAGCAATGGCATCTGGTAAGTCCCTGGCTAAATCTTACTTACCTGTCATTAATTTTAAAATTGCTTTTTTTCTATATTTCCAGGTGCCACATGGGTCCTCATCACTGGTGCCAATCTAGGATGGTCGTCTCCATTCCTTCCAATCCTCCAATCAGATCAATCCCCAGTTGGTAAAATTACCACTAATGAAGCTTTCTGGTGCAGTGTGATGCCCCTTATTGGAGCTATACCCGGAGCTCTTCTAGCAGGTGTCCTGGTAGACACCCTCGGACGAAGGGACATCATTATTGCATTGACTCCACTGGGTTTCACTTGCTTTCTAGCTATAGCCTACACATCCAAATTATGGATATTGGACCTCGCCAGATTCTTGATAGGATCAATGGAAGGTGCAACCTATACCGTGCTACCAATGTACTTTGGGGAGATTGCTGAGCCAGGAGTCAGAGGAATTATAAGTGCTTCAATCATCGTTGGAGCTGTGTGCGGTCTCCTTGTAATCAACATAATGGCTCGTTTTATGACGATCTTGATGATTTCCATGGTCCTGGCAGTTATACCATTGGTTACCTTTGGTGTGTTTATCTGGTTGCCAAGGAGTCCTTACTACTTGATCAAAATTGGTCAATTGGAGAAAGCTAAGAAAAGTTTGATCCGACTTAGAAGTGATGATGGTGGAAAAGTCAATGAAGAGTTTTCCTTGATCATAGAAGCTGTTAAGAGACAAGAAGCTGCTGTTTCTAATAGTTCATGGTCTGATCTCTTCACACAGAAGAGCAACCGAAGAGGAGTTTTCATATATGTTATTATGATGGCCACTACTAAGTTCTCTGGTGCAAATCCACTCATGTTCTACACTGAGACTATTTTTGATGATGCTGATGGTATTTTGGATACTGGAACTTCTATCCTTATCTTTCACTTTGTTGGGACTTTATGTGTCTTATTTTCTGCATACTTTGTGGACAAATTTGGAAGAAGACCTTTGGTGATGTTCTCCGCCGTTGGATGTGGATGTAGCTTATTGATCATGGCAACGTATCTTACCCTGCAGCAATATGATTTTTATATTGTAGATGATCTCGGATGGATGCCCCTAGTCGGAATGATCGGTTACTATGGAATCTTCAACTTGGGCCTTTGTCTTGGACCCGTTGTCTTTTTATCGGAGCTCTTTCCGACTTCAGTAAAGGGATACGCCTTGGGGATGGCTGATTCTAGTTCGGTTCTTTTTGGTACACTTGCTTCCAAGGTATTTCATGGAATGTCTGAAAGTTATGGAATGTACTCAGCATTCTGGTTCTTTTGCACTGTGTGTATATTTGGTACCATTATGATTTACTTCGTGGTCCCCGAGACTAAAGGCAAAACGTTGGAAGAGATTCAGTTGGAACTTACTGGAGATCAAAAGGTCATGTCTTCAGGTCAGAATTAGGAGACGAATTTTGGAAGCATCCAAATGTGCATATTTAGACAAAATCCGGAAACGTATAACACCGAAAAAGCAAGATAGCAAAAACCAGGGACGGAAGCCGATCGACTGCCTGAACACACCCTTTGAAGAACTTTCGAACAAAAAAATGCGAAACACAGGAAGCTGAGACGAAAAAATGCGAAACGAAACGCAAATCTGAAGGCGGCAGTCCAAAGGAACAAGTGAAGTGAAAACTGCTGGCGATTGCACTTCCCGTCTACTTTCGCCTGCGACAACTGATCACCAAATAATATACAAGACGATGTGATACTTTATCATCACATCGCTATCTACATGATACCTGGCAATGCCTACAAAAAAGAACTATGTGTAGAAAGTCATTGGGGAATAAAATCCAGGCCGAGCACACTGTATGGCGTTAATGTTCAGTTCTCCGTTATGCTGATGTGTCGCAAAACTCGTGAGACGTCAGCACAACAAGAGCAGGAAGAGCAGGCAGGGCAGGAAGAACAAGTGGAGCGAGCGAGGGCGGCACGGCACGTACAATAAGGAAATGAGATCCAGCGTAGATCTTCGGATGATGGCAGCGCGAGAGTCACTCGAACGGGGCCTCGCCGAACACTCGAATCCTCGGTTCCTCGGTTCGGTTCCGTTTCGTTCGTTTCTGCTCATTCGGTCGTTATATTTCGATGTTAGCGTGTCTCTCTGAAATGAATTTATTCTACACTACACCCAAAACACCAACAAATTCAAAAGAACGAAAAAAATTTAATTTAGTTTTATTCCAATAACTCTTTTGGGGAAACATTTGTACAGGAGATGTAACAAAACTGAGGATTGTATTTTTTGATCGTTGATGGTATCTTTTTGATATTTTAAAAGTCTAGAAAACTAAGCATGCTAACTGCGTTTCATCTAGCACGGATTGTGAAAGAGATAAACTCAATATATTCCTGGCGCCTCCACCAACACTAATTCTCTTACCAATATCTACTGTCAACTAAATTTCATGTTTGTCGTACTAAAACTGTGGATTTGCAGAGGTGGACAAACAGGTTTTTTTTTTATCAACTAAAATATATAAAAAATTTCCGCTTATTGGCAAAATAAACAAAAATGTATTTTGAAAAAATAATATTCTGAATGAATCATCAATTACATAATTGTGAAATAAAATTCTTATTGTGGTATGTTGGAAAATGTCATGTCCTTTCTAGGGATGTTATTGCGTGTACAAAATGGTACCAAATTCACTCCGTAATCAATAAATGTATTACCAAAAACACGTCCTGTGGATGCGCCGGGAGATGAATGTGTTTGTGCAAGAAAAAGTTATTTCTAGACTTTTAGTATTTCAAAAAAAAATCAATTAGTAATACCTGTATTAATATTCCCCATTCATATCGTTTGGTAACAGGACAGTTGATTTGAAATTGTTTTGTACGTTTTTCAAGAATCAAAACTAATCGAGTCGGAAAGATGTGCTCATGCAACAAGCAACAAGAGCAACTTGATGCGGATGCATGTCGCGCAGGATCTCGCAGGATTTGAATGAATGTACCGTCGCCGGATGCATGACTGCATCGCCTCGCCGATGACAATGGACATCACAAAATGCACATAACAAGTATCACAAATCAATGGCAACAAAACAATTAATGTAATGAAATGATAATAATTCCTCTACCACAAAATCATCAGCTTTTCAATAAATTGTTAATAAACTTCTTTAATAAGGCTCATATTAATTTCTATCTATATGATCCTTGCGGGATAGTGGCTTCGCATATAGTGGTTGCCTGATTGGTGAATGGGTGGCTGCACATCTATCTCTCGGCTTTTGGTCGGCGACCAGATTGCATCTCGCATCGCGCATCGCATCGCATTGCAGGCTGCGGCAGTAGGGGTGGCGGGTGGTAATACGTGCAAGCAGTTTTCAATTACACCGCCCGGCCGCACGCCCAGTCTCTTGCACTTGGCCGCCCGCCACAGCCGGCAGGCAGCATGCGGACCGCTATTACGGTTTCCGGTTCACTTCTCTATTTTCCGCCTCGATTGTCACGCATTTGCACATGCTATCGGTACAAAAATTAACACGTTTTTACATACCTAACTTTCGCGCCAACATGCCAACGATTTTGTCACCCTTGTCCCCCAATGTCACCGTCGCAACATGTGACGTTAGGCAACTTATTATGCGGTCGATAAAGTAGAAAATTAAGATTAGTAAAAATATCATTTGAAATCATTTGCAATCGTGCATAACATTTTAACTACATTCACTCAAGCACGAAAAGACTATGAAGTAGAGAAATATACGTTAAAAGCTCTATTGTTGACGAGCAATGCCGACAGGATATGTAAATAGCTTTTCGTAAGGAAAGTCGACGTTTGGATTTTTTGGTGCTCCTCGAAGCTCGTCGAGCCTTGGTGGAAATGCGTGCAGCGCATGGAAATACTTAAATACTTTGTATGCATTGTACCTCGGCGCAGTGCATGAAAACTGAGCGTGTAATGCAACGTAATGCGCGCGTAACGTACAATGTGATACTTAGTACTTTGGTGGTGCACGAGCGGAATGAGACAAATAGAAAAATGATACAAAGCCGTACCCACAACTATCGTCTCACATCAAAATCGCTTACGCTCACAATGGCATCGGCAATGCGGAATGAGGAATGAGGGAACGCTAAAAGCTTCAGACTAATCACGAAATGACAATATATAATTGTGGTTGCTCCAAATGACCGATAAAAATATGTGGCAATAAAAACGCACTCAGATAGTAAATACTGAAATCAATAAAGGTTTTAATTGCTAAACCATCCATATTTGCAGTTGTGCATTTAAACTGGAATGATATTTAATGTGCTATAACCCGTCCGTTTCGGTTAAATATACGATATTATATGGCACGATGTGCGATTAATCGTCCGACATTGAAATATAGAATATACTCCGAGCTCCGACCGCGCAATTCGCATTTTCATCAGCGTAATGACGTCATAAATATAAGATTTCTAATCAGTAATTTACGTCCAGCCGTGAGGCATGGAAGTGGAAGGGATGGTGCATTGTGGAAATTTTCCACGAATGATGTTTATCAAACATCTTTTATTATACAGGGTGTTCCATTAATCGCGTAATTCCTCTAGAGGTTTTATACATGGCCTTGAAAGAAGTACATTTACCGAGAATAAAGTTCTTCATGGCCGAGATACAGCGCGATGGAATTTCCTTCTCAACCTTGTTTCTAATTATTCTTTTGTTTTAATTTAAGTTTTAATTTAAAGTCTATTTAATTTGTTATCTCTTCCAATTGAAATTTTTGATCTAGGGGCAATATCGTTGGAGAAATTGAATTTTAAAATAATAAGTCCTAAGTTTGAAACTATAGATTTGAAAACTTGTTATTTAAAATTCAATTGCTCCTAAGATTTTGGCAATGGATCAAAAATTTCAATTGGAATATGTAACAAATTAAATAATCTTTCAATTACAACACAAAATTATAATTACAAACAAAGTTGACAATATAACTTTACCACTC
>JARJDQ010008749.1:0-16367 GCA_030264215.1 Geostiba sp. GC000077 | reverse complement strand
TAATTAATATACAGAGTGATTCATTAGTCACAGATTTGCCTCTCGAGGTTTTGTAGAAGGCCTTGGAAATATGTACATTTAGCGAAAAAGGTACCTATGTAAATGTGTTCTTCATGGCCGAGATACAGAGCGATAATGTTTCTTTGTCAACTTTGTTTCTAATTATTCTTTTGTTTTATTTAAAGGTGTAATTGAAAGATTATTTAATTTGTAATCTATTCCAGTTGAAATTTTTGATCCATTGGGAAAATCATATAGATATAGATGGAATTGATTTGTAAAATTACAAGTTTTCAAATCTACAGGATTTTAACTTTAAAATTCAATTCCTCCTACGATATTGCCAGTGGATCAAAAATTTCAATTGGGATAGTTAACAAATAAAATAATGTTTTAATTACTCCTTTAATTAAAACAAAGTAATTATTAGAAGTAAAGGTGACAAAGAAATTTTATGGCTCTATATATCTCAGTCATGAATGGAGAATTCTATAAAGACATTCTATAAATCGTCCAGAAATAAACTGCGTTTAATGAATCTCCCTGAGAGGAAAAAAGTGTGTAAAAGTTGAGGACTCTGTTTTTATTTGTCAGAAAAGTTTGTACTAATATCTTAATTAGAGAGCAAAAAAAACTATTTGATATACTATTTTCAGTTATGAAAATACTGCTGCACAAAAGGGTTATTTTAGTCCTGAAGCTCCTCTTTGCGAATGCAATTGTAAAATTTACAACATTTCTAATTTATGATAATGATACCTATCTATATATTAGTATGACTTTGTTGGTTGGTAATTTTAAAGTAAGTTTTTACATTTTTGCGCTTAAAATACTGCATAAGTGTATATGAAATAGTTTTCCTGTTGATATTTTTCCAGATTGCTGAGTGTGCATGCGACTTCCGGTCGGTGCCGAGTGGTTGCGTGCGGCGCGGCGGCGGCTTCCTTTGCGGCGTTCAGCTTCGTTTTGCTCGAAGCTTTGTTGGCGCGCATTCTCATGATAAACGCGAATTTAATCCCCGATATCAGATTCGCGCTTGCTCGGCCGTAATCCTGCCTTACTGCCGCTCGATACGTTGCGGCTGGCTTCCTGGCCGTGTCTTCCACAAGCAACGGCCTCTTAAATAACCAGCGCTGTCGTGTTTTGCCTGCAATTAATTAAAAATTATTAATATGTTTTGTTGCTGCGACTGCGAACGGGAGCATGTGCTTTCATGCGCATTTAATTGCCTTGTCACAAGCTACAGGCAACAAAAGCCCAATAAGGAAAAGACACAAAATTTGGATTCGAAAAAAAAATGGCTGAATTATTCGGTTCGATGGACCATAAAGACGTTTCCTCGTAGAATGAAAAAACTTTCATGTATAGAGGATTCTCCTGCTGGGCAAGTGGCGATTACTAACAAATCAATATTCAAATCGATTGCAATAATGACCATTTATTTATTCATTTTCCGCGTGCCGACTCAAAATGGAAGAAAAAGTGGCATGCACACAAACAATTTAACGACGCGTTCCAATTACATACAATTTAACTCGAGCAATTTTAATAGCGTCAATAACTTTAACAAGTACAAGTTGTTTAATAACCGCCTCTGACAGCGTGCGTTTAACGCGCGACTCTCCTCGCATGATGCAAGTGCGCAAAAATCATTGATTGATTACCTCGGACCTCGTCGACTCGCAGTCACATGTAAGCTCACATCCTCACATATCTTCATGCAGCATATAACTACGTAATACGTTTATCGTCGGCTATTTGCGCTTTTTCCCCGCCTGAGAATTTCCTTGATCTCGCGGTAATGAGTGCGCTCCATTCTGCCATTCCGTCATTCCATTCTTCGCAAATTGATGCGCCCCAAACGTCCAATCCTGCCATCCTGCCGCGCGTCGCGCGCGGATAAGTTATTCGCAGCGTCGCTGCGTTCCGCAACGCCGCGCCGCCCCGTGAGTGTGTGCCGGGCATGCTGCGCAAGGAGATGAAGGAAGGCGCTCATCTCTCCGAGGACCACCCAGCGTGCGCGCTCATTTGGAACTCGCGCGCTGCTGTACCGCTGACTGAGCGTATTTTCTTAATTGCTTTCGGTCGGAGACGCGCGCCCATTCGAAGTTTCTCAACTTGCTCCCAAAAAGTTGAAATATTCCTCTTGTGCGCTGACATTTACAAACTTCTACATTTTCAGCATTCGGCGGCCCTGAAACATTGGATATTTTAGATCCACATTCACATGGTCCTTCAAACCTGAGGCACTTACATGTTCTCAGTGCAATGTGCACTATATAGAGACTAGAGGAGATAAAACCTGCACGGCGCGCGTTTTAATCTGGAAGAACTTGGGAACCTATAAAACGGAATTAAACTTTGCTTAATTTCAATGTGCACTGTGCGCATTTTAAATATCAAGGGTTATAATGCTGCAAGATTTAATTAATTTGTACGGGTTTTTTTACATGTCAAAAGGGGAATCAGGAATCAGGTTTAATATCCGGATCAGGATTGCTACTTGCTATATACATACCTATGCAACACCAAACTCCATATCCGTCGTAATTTCCGGCGTGGAATAACTAACATCCTGATTCCTGATTTTGGGCGTCATGATGGCGTAATGGCGTCACGTTCCAACTGGAATTGAGACCTCCAACACATTGTTCCACCCTGCATGTCTACTGCCGCCTGCAAAAAAAGTACAACAAGCATTAGAAAAGCGTTGGTTGTGCACAACTGTAACGAACCGTTTAGCTTGTGTCTTTCAAGGTGTCACAAATTGAGTATTGTTCGCGCTCGCGGTACTTACTACTCACTTACATAAACGGCGTTGGTTATTGCGTTCATAATGCAGCCTCAACTTGCATATAGTGGAGGAGCCTGGTGTATAATGGTATAGTGTGCAGTTACAGCCAACGACCCAGACGAATTTGAATGCGAACGCGACGAATGCGCGCAGACACGCGTGGCGAGTGGCCTATCATGGTGAGCATAGCTTGGCAAGATGGAGCAATAAAGCAGGAGGCATTGATAAACGGTTGGAGAAGGTGCGCGCGTGCACCTGCTTTCATCATAAAACAATAAACTTGGACGCTTTATGATCGATTTGGCAGTTAAAGGTGTTTATGTACACTTTAACAAATGACACCGCAATGTGTATCTAATATAGTCCTATACCATAGTCCTACTATACTTTTGGACACTCAACTACTCAACTCAAAAGACCCGTTAGAGCTAGAAGTATCCATGATAGAGTCGTTTTTGATGTGAACATTTTAATGAGTACATTTAACGTTGCCTTACTTGAAGAAATTGTAAAAAAGTTGTGTGATTGTTGTTGTGAAACGAAACAATTGAATTGTTATGCAGCGAAAAAATTTAATATTTTGCTCACCTATAGGGTTTCACGAGAATCTCGAAATTCAAGATTTTTTCAAGATTTTTCTGTGGAGATCAAGACAAGCACTGCTAAATTATCTCTTGGAGACATTTTTCAAGAACGAGATCAGTTATGTCAAGATTTTGCAAGATCAAGATCAAAATATTGAAATTTAAACATTTTCACTGATACTGTCGATACTGATACCGTTGAAACCTTCAGACCATTTCAAACGCTACGGTCGCGTGTTTATCTATTACGTAACGTTTGTTATTACAAACCACCCGGTATTTGGGATTTTGTAGGTTAAGCATTTAATATAAGACTGGAAAAGACGAGATACTATTACAAAATCTGGCGGATATTCATAGATGGCGCAACATTTTCAAGATCAAGATTATACCAAGAATATACCAAGGCAAGAATAAAATATATTTCTTGATTATTTTCAAGACAAGATCAAGAATTAGACCCAAGACTAAGGTTCATGGCTTGGTGAAACCCTATTACTCACCTGCATCTCAAACAGCCCAAGGGCAAAAATGGAGTATGTGTGTACGAAATTAATATTATATAGTTACTTTTTATTTACAAGTTAACAAAAAAATAATTTGTGAATTATGAATCACACAATTTTCAAAATGTTAAAATTTTACCTACACGCGTTGTATATTCGTTCACATCAACTTTACGACCGTATCGAAGATACAGCCAACCAGCATGCGGCCTCTCCGCGCATATAGAGCCAGTTTTTTGGTCATGTTTAGATTCCGTTTCTGGGTGTCATTGATCTATGATCTGCAGCGTTGTGGAAGTCTGGTTAATATAAAACAAGACTGTGTTTACACTGACGGAGTGACGGCAATCCTCGCCTCCAAATTCTATCACCAATTCCAATTCCCTATCAACATCTACTTGTGGGTTTAGTTTCGAAACACAAGTGGCACTCTTGTTGAGGCGCTGATGTGAAACGCGCACTTGTCTGTGCTTCGTAATTTCTTCATCGTTCTCAAGATGGCTGCGATCGCCTTGGCAATGTTTAGACTCGCGAGGTGGTGTAATCTCGATTTCGTGCTTGTTTACGCCGGCAATGGCGTCACGACTGTGTGGCGGGCGCCGTTTTTTTTCCTCTCGTGCGTTCGTTTTCTCGCCTTGCTCGCCTCCCGGCATGACGGAAAGCTCGATATTTTTAGCATGTGTGTGTATAGCTCGAAACTCGAGAACCGAGTTCTCGACCATGCAACTAATAGAAGCACAAGCGTCGGTAATTTATTTGCCTGATGGAGCAAAACGTTTTCACAATATTTGGATATTTGACTATACTCTTGACTATACTTTTCTCATATTCTCACGCTTCGTAGGAGTAGGATTAGAATAGGGAGGTGCCAAGCTTGCAAAGCAAAGGGAATGTTAAGAAAATCGTGACTCCATGGACATTTCTAGCTGCGGCTTATCTCGCATTTTTTCTCTTCGAAATAATTTAACGGCTTTGTGAGATATTTATTAGCTCTCAAAATATCACAAATGACACGCTAAAGAAAAACAACGTCGAAAAAACATATGAACTAGGACTTAAAAGTTAAGAGTTATAATTCATGTTAATTGAATAAGCTCTGGAGGACTTCAAAAGTGAAAAGTGCACCAAGCAAATGTTTGCGTTTCTTCCTCATTCCGCACGCCTGAATTTCTTCCCGCCCGACATATAGTATAGTAGGTATACAACGTATATAATCCGAATCATAAAATTAGTTTTTACGATCGTTTTATGATCGACTTGTCATGTCATTCAATGTGGACAGCGCGCGCGCGCATCTTATTCACCATTCACGGCCAGGACCAGGACCATTCATCCTGCAAGTCAACTCCATTCCCTCCCGCACACTTGTTCATTGTTTTATACCTTTGCGCTGTAAATCGCACGGGCCGCACGGCAATTTCATATCGAAATCAGGTAATGCGCGGCCTAATGCGTAGCGAGTGTGCTTTTGTATTCCGCGCCCGCTGAGGAGCAAAATCAGCGGCGCCAATTGATTTCGCAGCAATTTAAAATCGCTTTGGTACGGATTGCGTAATGCCGCCGTATATTTACACTGCGCTTGGCACGCTACGGAACAGAGTCCTTTTTTTCGCTTTTTTTCAAACGCGCGCGCATTTATCGGCCAGAACGACATCGTAAATTAAGGCGAATCGAGCTGTTTATCACCTCGACGGACCGCAGGACCACCGTAAACGCAATGACAACTCACCCGACATGTGCCGACATTATCCGCGCATGCAAACATATTTTTAATCGTAATTCGTAACCTACATCGACTATAGTGCACTTAAATCGCGTTAAAAGCATCTTCAGGGGACAGGGGGCTTTTGGTAGTAAATCCAGTTCCTGGTGCCAAGGTGCCAAAGACAAAATTAAGCTTGTATCGGTGCTTTATTGAGGAATGAGGGGACTTTCATTAAGTACATTCGTAAATCCTGCTATATTTTTATCTCAACTAACCAACCTATTTTTTCACTCTCAAATTTAGTGTAGGCTTTTTATAAGAGTACTCTGGTATTTTAAACAGTCGGAGACAATTCTTCTTGTCACTCTTGGCACTACATCAAGGTGCTCCCTGATGTGGAGGTTTGTGTTAAAGTTTTGTTCTTGCGGTAATGTGACAGAGTATAGAGAATTGACATTCAAACCATCATGGTTGGTAATTTCATCTTGAAATACAGGGTGTCCCATTAATGGAGTAAATCCTCTGGAGGTTTTATAGATGGTATTAAAAGAAGTACATTGACCGAAAAAAGAGTATAGGTAAATTGTTCTTCATGGCCGAGCCTAAATTAAAAAAAAAGAATAATTAGAAACAAAGTTGACGAAGGAAACTTTGTATCTCAGCCATGAAGAACAATTTACCAACTTCTTTTCGCTATATGTACTTCTTTCAAGGCCATCTATAAAACCTCCAGAGGAATTACGCGATTAATAGGACACCCTGTATATGCAATTCAAAGCTTTATGCTTTTTGGTATTTAATTCGCGGATCGGCGGGTCGCTTGTCCCTAGCGGTTGGTAATCGCAGATTCGTTTTCAGATCTGCCTTTCAACCTTTGTGGTTGGATCCGTGGGACGCCGTCCACCGTCCACCGTCCTATCTTGCGGCGCATATCGTATATTACGTCTATCAATGTCTATAAACGTACGTTCCCGCCGCGTTTAAATAAAACCTAATGACCGCTTGCCGCAGGCCCGCAGGATCACTGTACATACGCACCTAGAGAGAGCGAAAAGGTGCTGGTGGTTCTAGCAGCGATGGTGCTGACTGGGTTTCTTGCAAGCACGCGAAATTGCTTGGTCTCTTTGTCTCTCCTGGGCCGGAGGTGCAAGCAGGTTTGCACTAATGGGCTTGAGCGTTGAGCCCCGCGCAAACAAAGCAACAAAATGCAGACATTTTATTTAAATTTTAATTTAAAACCTTGTCTCCTTCTGCGCGCGACGCGGTTTTTTGCCTGTGTGCCTCTGCATAATAAAATGCCGAACCGCCGGCCATCTCGGCAGTCCAACCACCATTCCGGGCTTCATTCCACGAGCACATTCAAGTCATCCGGGTCCCTAGATTGCCTGCATGTGTATTGGGTTGACGTTCGTGTGTGCATCGCGGCTTCTCTTGGCTCCACTCCGCTGTGCGGCATTAAGCCCTCTCTTCGGACGAATGCAATCGTTGTAAATTAGCATTAGCGTCTACTAACTTGATGCTATTTGTGTCGGGAATAAACCCACGATGCTTACGACACAGCCCCACGAGGTTCCTTTTGCAGTCGCGTTTATTCACTTGTGCACAACTCACGAACGGATATCATTTTGCGATGGACCACGTCCAGGCCACATGCGTTCGATTACTGCCGCGGTCCGCAAAGGACTGAAGAACACCAAATGGTGGAGTCATGGTATACAACAGCAACAGACCACAACTTTCTATATTTTTTTTCTATTCGCACACCAACCCACAAGGAGCGTGATGTCGTGTGATTGTTTGAAGATGAGATGAGGACAAAAAAATGGGGAAAATTTCAATTCTCCATTGAAGTCTCGTCTCTCGTTCCGTCGCTCTCTTTAAAGACCCCAAAGTTTTTTCTTCCCACCTCTTGCCAGGCTGCGTATTCCCCGTTGGGGAAACACTGTAAAATTCCTTCATGCATTTAAATGCTTTATTTTGGTTATGCACCTACTCGGCTCTTCTTGCGGCCGTTCCGCGTTTTTTCTTCCCTGCCAACTTTATGCAAGCCCGCCTTTGTGAAAAACCAAGCCTTTCAACCACAGCAGACGGTCCGTTGTACCGTGTGGAAGCAAAAAATGAATATTTTACGGTATTGCGGGTACGCACGCAGCGCCGCCGTGGATCTTCTCATTCTCGCATCCTCGCATCTTATAACTGTATTATATCGGCGAGTGCGGGTCGCGTCGTAAACCTTAACATCCTAAACGAACCCAGCGTTTATCACGCACAGCCGACCACCGGCGGCATGTCCAACGCTTGGTGGACACAACAAGCGGAAGCCAAAGAGAAAAAAATTGGGTCATGCCCTGGCCGCAGTAGCAAACAACCAACGGGTTGGTAGACTTGTATAGACTGTCAAAGTAAGTTCATTTTATGACCCGTATATGGGGTTCAACAAAGATTTTGAACTTTTTGCTCTTGCATTTTGGGAGTTCGTTCCAAAATGCTGAAAACATGTGAAATCATAGTGTTTACGACCTATATGGACAGAATTTATGACACAATTAGCAACTTTGTATCTCCGAAAATATTTTTAAAGTCACGCAAGCTTTGTTTCAGGTTTCAGGGAACAGGGCTCCAATCATGTCTAGTCTTCATTTTCCCCTTTTATATCATTTTCTTGGATTTAGGATTTCCTGCTTGGCACGTCTCATGCAATAAGAAACGCTTGCCGCATTTTCCTTTCCATTGTCCATTAGACTTGGCACTTGGATATTCACTGCACGTCGGCAAGAAATGGATTCTTGCGTCTGGAATTCCAACCTATTTCAATCAACGTGAAACTGAAACCACAGAGTATTTTTGCAATTGGATTTACATTTAAATATTGAAATATTGAAAAAGGAGAACAATATGAATTTTAATGTGGACGGGACGGCACGGCACCACGGCACGAATGGAATCGAAGCACTATAATTATGCGCCGAACCTGTACCAGTACCTGCTTGACCATGGGCCTCCGTAAACCGGAGTTGTGGCGTGTAGAGTGCGGCTGCGCGAGTAGGGAGCAGGTCGCTGCAGGCCTGCAGGCCTGCAGTTGCATCGTCCTCCAAGTGCATCGAGCCGCGAGTTGCATCACGCGCGCGCATTCTACCTGCGCCCGCCTGCTGCACTCCTGGTGGCAAGTATGTAGCAATAGATCATACTCTTGGCCTAAAACCCCGCCATGCGGCAAATAGACTTAGAACTAGGAATAGAAAAGGCAATAGATCTGCAGGCCTGGCACCATCAAGCAAATGGACGTCGGGAAAACCCATTTGCTTCGAGGGATCCACTCCTCGGCTCAGGCGCTCAGGTGAAGAAGAACTATAGCAGTGAGCAGGAATCCTCTAGTGGTTCGGTCTTGTAGGCCGATATTTGCAAAGAAACTATCAGGTTCCACTCTTTCAGAATCGGATCTTCAATGGATATGTAGTAGCTACCTAATAATATCAAGTTAAAGTTTTTAAAAATCATTCTGGATCCTCATAACTGCCTTTATCAAACCTTATCATTTTTTATTATGAGCTAATAGTTTTTGCAATTTGATTGTCTCCAGAAACTGACTGCACTTTCTTTGAGATGTCTGACTTCATCTCCTCCCCACTCTGAGGACAACTCTAGGCCATGTTTTCGAAAAAGTGCGTGCGTCGTGCTAATTCGATAGCGTTAGATCCTCCTTGCGTTCCTAGCACGCACGCACTCCCACAAACCCACAGTGATAAAAAAACCGCAAACACTGCCCCATTCCGGCGCGATGGGTCATTTGATATTTATATAAACAATCGCTCTTTTGTATTATTTAAACTAATATACATTGCACTCTGAATATATTTCGTGACAGGAGCGCAGGACGGCGCGGAGGTGGGGACGGGTGAACCGCTGGTGTAGCTCTAGCCTAGACCGGACTGTCTATCATGGCCAGCGGTTGTGGAGTGGGTTCTCCCACGTCCCACGAGCGACACAATCGCGAGTCGCGACCAACGTCAGCTGAGGACTCGGTATTGGTAGCCGCTGTGCCGGGAGTCAGTCTACAGGTCTACACCTACTCCAAACATGGTTTCCGCAGCACCAGCAAATTGCGCCAAAATAAGTTTGGCTTATCCGCATCCGAATAGAATTCCTCTCAAGGACTCTTAAGTTGAAGCAAATGTTTAATGAGATGTAAAATGTCTGGAGTTCGTCGCATTTGGCTCGGCGAACAAAAAGAGTCCGTGTATTTTATAGCGTTAGCGAAAAAGGGCAGCGCACTGTTATACGGATGACTTTTCGGCCGCGCTGTCGGAGGGCGTGGAGCGACTATTCCTTCGTTCCGTCATCTCCTAGGCTTCTTCCTCGGGTCCTAACGACGCTCGACGGCCTCGACGCCATCCGCGCGCATCGTCGTTTCTTTAATGCCCCATGCCACAGTGCCATTCCGCCTGAAATGTCGCAGACCCGAAAGGGTTCTCAGCTTCCAAACTTTCCCGGCACCAAGCCACCCAACCCATAGACAAAAGAGACAAGCGAACTATTGCTATAGCTGGATGGCTGGGCCTGGTTGTGTATAGTAGAGGGAAAAGTGGTTAACAATGCGCGAGGCATCAAGGCACTGTGGAGATGAGAATGAAAATAGCAGCAGCACCGCCCTGAGATGAGAGGAAGGCGTTGGTGCGCATCGCAAACGGGCAACGGGTTAAATTACAACGCGGCAACTTGCTCGGGAATCCGGGGGGTTAATATTCATCCCGGCGACAGCGTTCTCCTCGTGCTTCCGCAGCATTTACGTCTTATTGCCCCGGCTTCCCTAAAAGGCTTTAGCCAAGAGACTCATGAGTTTTGGGCGCTTTCATATATGCATGTGCCCCATCCATAGACTGCGTTCATTACGAATGCGGCACGCTGATATTACAAAATTATCATATTCAATTCCCAGGTACAGGATGTTTCCGAATAATTTCCGTAGCGCAATCTTTGCGTAATGAATTATTCAGACAATGCGCTTTGAAGTTTGAACTTCGTCCCGCCTCATTTTATTAAAGAAACTTTCCTTTTCCTCACCGAGATAAGAAGCCTAGCCCTGAGGGTTCTGCACTTAGTCGCTCTTCATTTATGGTCGCTCATTATCCTTCATTTGTATTGTGCGCGGGGAGGGGTAGAGCGACAGAAAAATGTAAAAATACACTACAGGAAGCTTTTTAACATGCGCGACGCACTGCCACCCCCTTCTTGATGTGCGCAGTGCCACAGTCCTGCTCTAAATTTATCTTGATTAACGAAGCAGCTAACGACCACCCTTTTTCCTCACAACCGCAAGCACAACCCAGAACAGATGCCCCTCTTACATCACTCGTTCATCCGCACATAAGTTTAACGTTAACAAGACTGGTTGCTGAACACTCCGTCTCTTCATGTGTTGTGCACTTGGGTATGCACACCATACTTAACAGATGAGCGTCTTTAGTCAACCACATCAACGGTTTACAAACCGCCGCAACTATACATGAACAATTGAAGTTTTCCCCGGACACTAATTAGATCGGAATGGGCTGATAGACGGTGGCCTTTGTTACGATTTTATTGATAATTACAATACATTTGCATTGAAATTGTTTCGCCACTGTCTGCACCTTTTTAATGTGCTTCTTGATTTACACTTTTTTCTACTTTTGGCGGGCGTTTTCTAACCGCTAGCGCTTTAAACGCGCTTAAAAGTTGTTATATCTTTATTGTGATCAACGAACTCGTGGTTCGTGTGGTTTCGTGCGGTTCAGTTGAGAATTTATATCTATATTACGTTTTAAGCGCGCGCCGCGCGCGGACTGACTTTTAAAAGCACCAACGCTGCAACTGAACCTCGGAACCTCGAAAATTCCATAATTAATGCTCACCGGCCGGTTAAAATATAGTTATAATCGTCTAAGGACTTAATGCCATTCGAGTGCCTGCTCATTCCAGTTTCGAAATGTTCTAAATGCTTAGGAGTGAGGAATGTCGAGATTTCATTTATCTAAAAAGCACAGCCTGAGGAGATTACTGCACTGCATTCATACATGAATTTATAGAAAGCAAAGTTTTCTACCTTCCACCCTTCCACCGCGCATGTAAAATCGTCTAAACTCTAAAACTTCGAAAAATTCCGCCGTTTTCCATGCAAAAACGTCAGCGCAGGGAAGCCATAAACTGAAAGCGTTCGGAGGGCTTCAACTTTCAAATCCTTCCGTCGCTTATGCCGCAGTGGTGGCAGCAGCCCATCCCGTATATCATCTTCCATTCTTCCGTGAAGCGCTGTGATATATTTTCGCCTGCCAAGGCTCAGCAACGCGCACAATCGGATGTGTGGAACTGTGTGGTGCAGGCTGCTGATGATTGTACTTTTCTTCTAGCTATACCATGTGTTAAAGTTAACATCAGGTCCTATATCGTCTAGGGCTTGATAGTTAAAGAGCTGTGGTCATGTGCTGAACTGAAAAAGGAATTTTAATTCAATTCAAGTCCATTTTCTAAGATGTATCCCATCTTGATGGACCAATTTGCAGGCTAATCGAGGCTGAATTCACCTTTACTTCCCCAAAGGACACAATGTACGCTTGGGTCGCTTGGGGACACAGCATGGCTGTTTGAGTGCGCTCAAATCCCTCCTTTTGCATTCAGCCATCGTGCCATCGTTCGAGGCGTCTCTTGGTAAGCACACCCCCTCTCTTCGGTAGGGACGACGCGTTTCATTGCGTTCGTCCGTTCTTTCTGGCGCGCCTTCGTTATACGTTTCGCCAAACTCCTTTATCGATAAGGCCTCCCAATTCTTTTCCAATACTTTTCTCTCGACGCCGCCGCCGCCGCCGTTTGGAAGCCCCTTCGCCCTTTGCCAATTTTCCTTAGGTTCTTAGGTATATATATATCTCGGCAGCCTCTCAATGTGCGCCCGGACTATCAGCGAGCAGTTTGCATATTCCACGTTCGAGGAACGTGCATCAGATGCCTTGAGAGATTGGGCCACGAGAGCCGAAACTCAATCATCTTGATGACACTTCGCCGTTGGGAAGCGTTGGGAAGTTGGAGAGAGCTTTAGTTTGGAGCGTCTGAGCTCCTTGGGGCAATCGCCAGATTGAGATTGATATCGCTTAATGAAGCATGGGAGAAAATTGGAAAACTTAGTAAACAGAATCTCCAAACGACTTTATCCAAATACGGTAATTTTTAAATTGCCCCTGATACCCGAACAAAGAACCAAATTAAGTCCAATTACAAGTAAAATGCATTAATAAAAGTGGGTGATGATTTTCGATAAGAAACTTTTAAGCTATACACCCCTCATGGCAGGGAGCAAATAAAAAAGGCGGGCGGCATGTAAAACTTCTTGTTTGCATATCTAAACGATAAATTAGTTAATGAGGCACCAGAGCAGCCCTCATGGCACTCGGCTTTCTTAATTAAAATAATTTTACATAAGAATAGCTTCCATTTGCCACAGCGAATAAAATATTTATTCAGTTAAGCTGGAAATGCTTGAAAATCAAGTAAAATCTAGCAGTTTCTTCAAATCGGAGTGGAATTCTGGAATTCGAGTTATTTTTGAGGTATATTTATATAATTTCAGATCAAAGATTTAAAACCAACAAGGACCAAGAGATTAGAGAAAGTGAATGCCCGGTTTTTCTTTTGAACTCCCTGTGGAGGCCTTGAACTTTCTGCTGTGTGTTTCTAGTCTTATTTATCAGTCACAGCATGTGCATGCCTCAAGGACTCCAATTGAATACGCACGCACAAGTATCGAGAAAAAAAATCAAGAAAAGCATACAAATCTCTCTGGCGCTCGGTGCACACACACGAAGTAATAAAAATGCGCGCGGAAACCTGAACAATTTGTATGTAAATAAGTGCCCGATGTCCAAGAGAGCGGCACTCGGTGTCGTGATTGGTTGGCGTTCGGGACGCGCGGAACGATCAGAACCGTTGCGCCGTTATTATTGTAAAAATAAATTAAACGAATTTATTAATCGCAGACGGTAATGCGAAACGCACGCATGCTGGCAGAGCCGATGTCGTCCCTGCGCGCGCGATGGCCAGATTTGATATTAACTTACCATATTAAGAATTCACACACACGAGGAGACATCAAGGAGATTGGTATCGCGGAGGTGCAGATTGTCATTAAAACATGTGCGAACGGACGGGGCGTCCATAAAAAGAATGAAAATAATGGAATTGGAGAATTAAAATGATACAAAATATGATTATTAACCGCTCTGCTGGACTCGCTGGGAGATTATGCATATTTTCGTCGGCGGCGCTGAATTCGACGGAAGATTAGGTCCGGCCTTTCAAAGTCAAGTCTGACCTGACGCTAATCTAAATTATGAACTTAAGCCCGGGCGTAACAACAAAATTAGCAATGCGAACACGTTTACAATAAAATGCATGCTGAACAACATGATGACCATGTTGTTGACTTGCAGTTGCAACTATATGGGCGGGGATTCAATCGCCAAATCGAAATGCATGTGGAAAATGTACGTGTGAAAGCTTCAATGGATTTATTGCTAGTTCTGGTCTTCTGGTTAAGAATTTATAGCCTTAGGTTAAAGAAAAAAAGAAAAGCAGCGTTGATGTGAAAATACTTCGTGCTGTCTGCAGCCACAGAGAAGTGCAAGATACTAGATTAGATACGAGAGAAAGAAAACTTGTTTCGCTCCATGGCGACGGGACGTGAAAACACTTTGCCTGTGTGCGGAATAATTCAGCGCCTTCTTTATCTTCCGTTGGGCGCGGGCTTTGCGTGTTTTTCTGCATTTGCTGATTTCCGGACCTGCAAGTTTTTCCCCGCTCGCAACTGCTTGGCTCTTGGGTGCTGGCTTTTATTCCCTGAGAATGTACTGTGAAATTTCTCAGAAAGATTGAATTGTTTTGCTGCTGTTTTCGCAAAGCAACTGAAATTATCAACGAAATTGTACGTTCCGCGACTACGATGCAATTTCGAGCATGGTCGCTCACGAGTTACTAAAGACGTTTTGCTTGTGCTTTTGCTGCCATCCCTCCATTCATTGTGCAGGAATAGAGAAAGTCTGGGGACTCCGGGGGCAATATCTAAGTGACCCTTTTATATGGCCAATGGGCAATGAATAAGTAAAAGTCCGAACGTAGAGGGCGGTTTTTTTTTATTATTATTATGCCGACCTCGAGGCGAAAGGCGCAACTTTCCCCGCGCCAAACAAGGCAGTGGCAGAGGCAGAGGCAGCAAAAGTGAGAAATGGAGAAAATGAGAGAGCACTGGGCCTGGGCGGCCAAAGGCCAAAGAACTAAGGAACTACTAGTTGAGTTGAGTGCCTGTGCTCAGCGTTGAGACATGGGAATGCTTTCGACCTCCGGGGCGAATTCTCATTGGCCTGTGATCGCCAACAAGCAGCTAGAATTATTTCCATGTTTCTCCACGTCCACGGAAACGCAATTGATTTCATAAAATGTTATCAAACTACATTGCATTACAAGCGTATAGGTACGCTTCGAAATTTGGATCATAACCATCATTCTTATCGCTGAGTTGAAATGACACTCACATTTTTGTTTTAGCTATGGTTTTAGGTTCCCTCGTCCCCCGCGTCGGCATTTTAACCTTTCTTTAATATGAGCGCTCCCTATAGGACCCAAGGAGGGAGGAGTTTGATTTAAAATTATTACCTTCATTCCGCCCCGAGGAGTACGCTTTGAATGGCATAATTTTTATACACTTTATGCTTCTTCTTCCTGGCATATCTTCCCGCGGCTGCAGGGTCCCCATTCCCCATCATCGAAAAAAGTTTAATTGTTCTTTCTTTTCACGACTTTGCTTTGCTTCCTCCAAGTGGCTTCCATCTTCCAGCACGAAACGTCTGCTGGTAATATCTCCCTTGTCTCTGGAAATTGAACGAAACGCAATGAGACGCAAGATGAGAAAATGAAAGAATGGAAAAATGACTAAAGACGGCGGCCTGCGTGTTATTGCCACAGCGATGCGTTGATATACACGCAGTGGCACACGCGGGTTAACTTGGGGCGTGTAATCAGAGTTTATGGAGACATCTTGGGGAGAGATAAAGCGCAACTGGACCCACGACGTCCAAAACGACAAAGACGATTTCATTTCGGGCATTCGGGTATTTCGCCGCGTCTATATACATGTTTGCTGCCAAATAGTCCGGGGGGCCCACAAGCTGGCACGCAGCTTTCCGAAAGGGCGACAAAAGGTCCGCGGCTACTCCTGCTGCGGCCGCGGAGGACAAAAGGGACGCCACCGCAAAAGCCACAAATATCAATTATACTAAGACATCGGACACGATAAGACTACAGAGAGATGCGGGGAGCTTTGGGGCCCAGTTTGTTGTATATTAGAGAGCGCGCTCCACAATATTGCAGAGGGTCCCCGTCCGTCCCCATTCGTCCCCGCCTTCGTGTCTTAATTCCATCGGCTCCCTTCCCACAGGATCCCAGAGTTGGGCAGACCAGCCACGTCATAACCCTTATAACCCCTTGGATATGAACGTGAGCAAATTGCACGTTGTTCAACGGGATGGTGGAGAACCCCCAGGAAAAAAATAGAGCTTGAGTTGTGGACATCACAGAAAGGGTAAACAGAGTTATCGAAGTCTGACCTTTCCATTCCAATCCATTTTGTTTGTTTGATGATTGTGTTTGGCTTGACTGAGTCCGTAGTCCGGACCCTGCAGAAAGTGAAATCGGAGACGAAAGCGAAGGCAAAAAGCAAACTTAGGGAGACTCTACTGCGACACGAAATTACAAAAGTT
>JARJDQ010008740.1:0-17083 GCA_030264215.1 Geostiba sp. GC000077 | reverse complement strand
GTCCATTACATGCAAGTTATGGATGGCGGTTTTGAGCCCAAGTATTTGAACTCGACGCCGGGAAAGTCTACGACTAGAAGTCTACGACAAAAAACACGTTTTAAGCATAATAGTTATTTATCTATCAAGGCCATGCTCCTCTTTGTTTTACTTTAATGCCTAGGCATAGAAAAGCTACTTTAATGCCGACTTTAGTTAACCTTAGTGTCGATTTCGGAAAAAACCATGTGGTTTCAGTGCTTGCCCGACTAGCGGGCAACGCAGGTTCGATTCCTACTTCAAATTTGGGAGACCAAGACCAAGTCCCGAAATAGGTACCGATATTTTTATTACGTCACAATGGCATGGTCCAAAAAGCACGTTAACCACAGCACAAAATTTGCAATCGTATCGTAATGAACAAAATAAAATAAAATCAAGAAAACATAATTAGCGTTCAGGCGTTTAGTCCGAGTTATCATTAATTACACTCCGACTCGGTTCCAACCAAAATTACTTCTTTTCTCCTACGGCCGCCATTTATCGGTTACGCACCGCTACTGCGTTAGTTTTTAAATATCAAAGGTTAGTTTATCAACGTTGAATCTTATAAACTTATTAACGCAGAGACTCGTAATGAAAACCGCATTTATATAACTCTCAGCTCCTATGGCAATGGAGTGTTTAGGCCAAATTTTAAAAATTCATAAAACAGCAAGATTTTTTAAATTTAAAAAGAACCGCAAGTTTTATAAAAATATTTTTTTTTTCGAAATCGGTACTAAGGTTAACTAAAATCGGCATTAAAGGAAAAAAAGGGCTTTTCTATGCCTAGGCATTAAAGTAAAACAAAAGAACGACAAACGAATGCCCGCCGAGGGCGCCGCCGAGGGCGCCGCCGAGGGATTGTTGTTGAATGATTTTCTTAGCTCCTTCGTTGTTCTTTTGTTTTACTTTAATGCCTAGAGATTGAAAAGCTAAAGTACAGTGTCGATACTTTTGCTCTTAATGCCTATTTTAGTTAACCTTAGTGTCGATTTCGGAAAAAATCTTTTATTTGTTTAAAACGTGTTCTTTTACGTTTAAAACGTATCGGTTTTGTTCTTTGATTCATTATTCAGCGTTCTAAACAAACTTGTTTTAAACGAAGCAACACTGTTTTTTTCCAATTTTGTTGCTTTATCCTAAACCCACCATACATTTAACATGAAACTTATCCTTACGCAATACAAAGTTTCGAAGCACAATGCTAGATTTTCGGCTAAAGTGTTAGATGAACAAATCCATGCATTTATGATTTTATCATTCAACGACTGCGCGGCGTGAGAAATAGTATAAGATAGTAGAAATTAGGATGCACAATTTTCCATTTATGGATTTAATGGTGTTGTGTAGACAGTAGACATGCATTGGCCATAATTCATAAACATATGCGTCATATTTGCACCATTGGAGAAATTGCAATTGCTAACGGTGCATGAGCGCAAACATACAATTAGATTGAGTTATTACTCGCAGCGACGCGACGCAGAAACGTCAATTGGTAAATTATTATCAATGGAATATTTGCAAATATTGTAAATTTCTTGTAAAATACTTAGCTACATACCATACTGCAACCAGTTCATCGACGAATAATGACCAACGATAGTAATCTAAAGTGCTTACCTGCAATCAAAAAGAAAACACAATCATTACTCATTACTCATCAATTCATCATCAATATTCATAATTCATATCTTATCACACAAAAGGAAATAAATCACGTCGATATAAAGTTGTTGGGCATGACATGCCCTGAATGAAGGAGCATGTTGTAAGAAACAATAGTGGAACAGAAGAAAACAAGTAGTGAATGAAGCAAGCAGATCAGATCAGATGAAGACTTAAGTCCAATATGTTCATCAGTTCATTCTTCATACTTCATGCTTTCAAGTCTTTTCAATTCTTAAGCGATTTAACAGACTAAAGTCGTTTGCTCGTCGGTGATCCGTCGTTGCAGGTCGTAATCGTAATGGTGTAATGGATATTGCCTGGGCGGGGACATACCAGGGTAAAATATGATTGAAGATAACAGCAAGACGTAAAAAGCGCAACGTTTGTTCGCCGTTCCCACGTGCACACAAAAATGTTAACAAAACGTATGAAAACCAAAAAAGAAAAGAAAAAATAAATTGTGTTTTGTGCGATTCGCGATTAAAATCACACAAAACCGAGCAAACTGCGGCGAGGAGAAGTAAACAACAAGTGCGCAGTGCGCATGCGAATACTAATCATCATAATTTGCCGTTGACATTGCCTTGAACCTTAGCGTTATAGAGATGCTTAGAGTACAAAACATTGTATTAAAATAAAATGACAATTTAATACGTGTAGGCAGGTATAGAGATATACAATGTGTCGACGTGAAAACAAAAATAGCTTAATTAAAAATTAGAACAGGGGAAAGTTGGCTAATCCGTACCACATGCTAACTAAATCGTACCTCGGTTATTAAAAAATTACATTTTTGGTACAAATCTTACTCAATAAATCCAGTTTTTAGGAATTAAGTAGTTAAGTAGTAGTCAGTAGTAGTAGTAAGTAGTTAAGTTGATAAAAACGTTTTTAAACTGACATTGTAATAGGAATCGGAGAATAAACAAAAATCACTCGCCGGCGCGCTCGTTGTTGATTGCTTTTCTTATCTCTTTCGTTTGTTGCTCTTTTGATTTACATTAATGCGTAGGCATAGAAAAGCTACTTTAGTGCTGATTTTAGTTAACCTTGGTACCGATTTCGGAAAGAAAATTACTTTTCGAGTTATTAATTATTTAACTTTTTGAGAATCGTGACTCATTTCATCTTTGGCCCCTTATGGAGAGAGAACACGATGAGTCATTAGAGTAGAGCACTTAAAAAATCGAAAAAATTCTATATTAAGAAAACATTGCTAATCCAAACAAAAAAAGACGTCAGTCTTCCTCACATTGTTTAAATTTTAAACTTTCCTAGAGGTACGACTTGAGCAACCTTCCCCTACACATTATTTATGCGTGAAAATAACTAAACACACTGTATACCACAATTGATGTGTATTTGAATTCTGAGCTCAATTTTTGAGTCACTGTGGGTGTTGTAGTTTAGTTAAGTAACCATTTCGGTTTCAATCTTTCAATTGACTTATAGTTATAGTTGTAGATGTAGTCGTAGTCGTAGCCGTAATAATAAGAAAATGATAAATAGCTTGATACTTGAGGTTCGTAAATAATTACCGAGTACCTATACAAATACGTAATACAGAGTTGGGTTGTCAAGTGACTTAAGTAAACAAATGGCCGAAACATGGGCCGAGAGGATGTGTTATTAATCACGATGTTGATCGCCATATTAGTTTATGTGACGCTACGTAACAAGTCCTTGCGATGTACTTGACTTTGACTTTCAACATTATTGTTTTTTTCAGTCGTAAAAAAACCTGCGCAAATATAATTAAAAAATATATAGATATAAAAAAATACAAGAGTGACATTGCACCTCCATTTTCGGGGTGAATAAATGCATAAATAATCACCCACATCGAAATAGATGGTCATATAGGTCATTGGGAAGTGAATATTCCTTGAAACTTATTGAAATTTATAAAATTAACGACACAAAACAACAAAAACACAAAAGTACAAAAATATGTCTTATATAAGGTTGTCGTCTAGACATGTAAATTCTCCATAAGAGCCGTTTTCGTGTTTAAGCCCAGTATTTGTAAGTATTTGGTCAATTTTATTTATTTCAAAGGTAGTACAACTTAAGATCTGTCGCGTAAACCACGACTTTTTTGATAATAGTAGCTATTTATGTATCAAGGCAGTAAAGTTTACTTTTTTTTTATTACGGCTACGCCTCGGCAAATAACTACGTGAGTAATAAGAAAGCCTTTACTGCAGACTTTACTGCAGAGGTACATAATAATTTTTTTTCGAAATCGTTTAGATCGAAATTGAAATTAGATAATTTCATAAATTATTTATTATTTGGTGGAGTCTGACATGAATAGTCTGAGTCAGAGTGAATTACATGCGGACATCGCTCGGCGAGTTGTTGTTGATTGCTTGTCTTATCTCTTTCGTGTGTCGCTCTTTTATTTTACTTTAATGCCTAGGCATAGATTTCTTTTATTGCATTTTTATAATCATTTAAAAAAGACGTGTCTCTTGCCAGAAATTTGCAGTTTCAAAAGAATTTATGGTTCTAGACGACACCCTTAAGGCTCCGTTTATGCACGACGCAAAAGCATCGCCAGCAAAATTTCCAGGTGAAAACCCAATGAATTACATTTAAACATATTTCCATAATTATTTACCGGTATTTTTCATTGATAATAGGTTTCTAGTTTCATTCAGCAAAGCAAAACATTCCAATACTGAAAATTCCGCATTACAACATGCGAATGTCAACCTTCCAACGTTCCAACATCCTTCCAACTTGCAACTTGACTTAAGTTAAGTCAAGTCAATGTCGGTGGAATCGAGTAAAGTTTAGCGCGCACCGCGCTGCGGGAAACTTACTGACCGGGGCACAGCCGGCACAGAGTATCATTCCACCATGGCACGGCTATCGATAATACTTAGTTAATGAAGCAATTCGTACGCGGCCGATAAACACATCCATTTATCGCGAATCGACACTACCAAGTCACAGTACAACATTTATTATTTCACATCGCTTCACTTTCAGCTGGTGTTTGAGAACTTGTACAAACGTTTTAAAAGGTTTAAATTTTACGCTCGACCATGTCTCAAGGTCCTTAAACACACATATTGCAACAAGGCCTAATCCATAAACAGCAAGCAGAACACAAGAACACAACTGAGGAAGCATATAAATAAATCAAGAACAACCTGATACAAAAACAAAGATCATGTGGAGTGGAAATTAATTAAATCACATCAAATTGGTATAAATGATATCGTAGAGACGTATAGATTAAGATTATATCTGATGGTTGTTTGGTTGATGGTGATATCTACTAGTACTAGGCTATGCTATGCTATAGTTGGTTTAGTTGTGTGCGGTTGAAGCGACTTAATATGCGCACCGCACGCGGCACGGCCACACCGTCGTCCTAGTCTAGTGGCCGATGGCGCGAGAACCGGCGAGTTACTTCTTTATTCATGCGTTGCGTTGCGTTTTGCCGCTGCCCGCAGGCGAATATATTTATGCGCACGACGGCGGGGACAATTTAAAAGTGTCACTTTCCATTCCATTCCTAACCAACAATATACCAGAGAAGCATATTCTAAGCTTTTCAATCATAGGTGGCGTTGTGGCCTGGCTTAACAAGAGCAACACCTAGTTTAAGATCTAAGGAAATAAGTAACAAATCCATTGCCTTTCTCCCATTGCATTGACTTTTGGTAACAGTCAGTATAGCTTTGAAGCTAGGAACATCTAGCCCTAGCATGCTTGTAAATTTCACCTGATTTACCTGCTGCCTCGCACGTGATTTCACTCGGCGAGCCGAGGCAAATATAAAATACTCAAGACACGACACAACTGACACATGAAAAGCATCGCGGCAACAAACAACAAACGCGCGTTTGAAGAGAAGATAAACGATGGAAACGATGGAAAACACTTGCAAATGTGGTATACACATGCACACGGCACTGGGAACACGCATACGCAGGCGCGAAACGAGTGCGGTGTGCCGGAGTGCGGCGTTTGGCAACCACTGGTCGCGCCGAGCTAATTGGAGTTGGGTGCAATTGCAGCGCATTTGCATTGCGTTTCCGGCGCGGCGCTGGCGAAAAAGGCAAAAAGACACAACCGCACATCAATTCCGAACCACCTTGACGAAGATCTTCATCAGTTCGCAGGTTGCAGAGTTGCAAACGGCTCATCGCTATGATATACATTATTAATAACATGTATTCATCGCAATTCGCATAATTTGTCTTTACTCATCTGGATGACACATAATGACATTCGACGGGGCACACAACGCTTACGCACATAATACAGGGTGGGGCAAAGGTATTTTCTCTCTTCACTTTATCGCCCTAGGGCGATAAAACCAAAAATATTCTCATAAACTGATTATCCTGTATAAAAAAGAAGCAGCTATTGAGCCTAACGCCTTACATGGAACACACAATAATACAAGGTGGTCTAAAGGTCTTTTCCTCTTATAATGCTGACCAAGGAGGAAAACATTTTGCGGGCGGGCGGTTAATTAACTTTATTGCCCTAGGGAGGTAATACCAAAAATTATCTTTGAAAACCCCCTATGTGGAACACAGGAACGCACAATAATACAGGGTGATGATGACAAAGGAGGAAAACATTTTGCGGGCGCGCGGGCGGTAAATGGACTTGACTTTGTTGCCCTAGGGCGATAATAACCAAAAAATGACCCTGTATAATAATGATGCAGCTATTGAAACATTGGAAGACTTTGTGTGTCGCGAGGAATTGCTGAATAAGTGAGTAATAATCAGGTAATGAGCAATGTCAATCGCATCGCAAAGCAGCAGAGCGAAGAACCAACCCAACGTCTTCAAGACGTAATCCAAGCCAAGCCCGTAAGACGACAACCCGTATTTTTCCTTCAGTGTGTCAACGAAGTCGCTGACTGGCTGAAAATATGAATAAAAAAAAAAACGCAAACATGTGTAATTAAAATAATCATCCATTCCATTCACAAACGAATGAAACGAACAAACGCATTTATTTCGAGGGGGGGAGGGGCGAAGAAATAAATAAATTAGAAATTAACACATAATTTCCGATAAAATAAAATAAAGTATACAAATGAAAAAGAAACAGCACACACAAAGGAAAAAATATGCAATATTTTCACGTTTCACCCCTCAATTAAAAAAAATCTAACAAGACAATAAGTCTGTCTCTATAGGTCTACAATAAGAAAATAATTTATGCGCTATCAATTAATCCCTGCAAAAGGTGCTGCCAAGCCAAAAACGAAAATAAATACCAAAATTTCATCAACCACCGAGTCCGCCACTGTCCTAATTTTAAATTTCAACCCAAACTTAACAAATCGAGTGTGAGGTATGCCATGCACAATGTGGGTCACCGAAACTGAACTAAGCCACAAGGCGACTGGTTCTCAGCTCTCAGTCCTCTTCAGGCGCTAGCGCCAGCGCTCAAGATGAAGATTCATGCTGATGGCGATGGTGTCTTCGGCTGTGGTGCTCTTTGTTTTCCGCGCCTAGTGCCTAGACGCGTCGCGCCGCGGCCGCAGAAAGGAAGCGAGCCACTAGAGCAGAGCCTTTTGCTGTTCGCCTTCCTCTTATGGTGGGCTCCGGCTGGCTTATGCAGATGGTGGGACGTGGCGTGACGGTGAGACCGGTGAGACGTCTGTTAACCCAATTCCAGCGAGGCGCGTCCGTCATCGTTCGCTTCTTCATCTCACCATCCGCAGGCCATCAGGGCCGCAGCTTATCGGTGCCACCCAAAACCTCCTTCCAAAATTCACCACTTTTGATATAATCATCATCAGATCATTGGTCCCTTGGTCCTCTAGTCCACATCTCTCCACTTCGAGTGTGGAAGTAGATGGTAATGGGGTAATGGGTCGAGTTGAAACGGCACACCGAGCATGACGCGCCCAAAGCACACTTTCCTTTCCCCACGTGCGCATGCGTAACCGCCACTCGTTAGGGCCGTTAGGCTTCAACCTCATCGAGACAGAAATGAGATCACACACCCACACACACACATCATTTGGTGCACCTGCTTCCAGATTCTGGCGCTTCATGTTCATCACCGCACACTACACCAACACCACCACCACTCCCCGTGCCCGAGGAAGAAAAGATACTAAAGAATTTTATCTCCAAATCGCGATGCCCATTGTGCGAGGTGACAATCTCCGTGGACACCTCCAGATTGGGCGAGTTCGGCGCCGGCGCCGAGTTTGATGAGCTGGACGACGAGGTACTATCGTCCTCCAAGCTGATCGTCGACAAACTCTCCACAATACTCTGCGTGTCCGCCGAGTGCCGCCTCGGCCTAGAGGGTGCGCGATTAAACTCCCCGGCACTAAAACTCAAATACGGCGACGGCGAGTAGCAGCCCCGATCCACGTCCATGTCCCAAATCTGCCCACTTGGATCGCAGTATCTACACTGGCAGGAAGTCTCGCTGCCGTTGAGATCGTTCGCGTCCAAGTCCTCGAGGACGTCTTCAAAGAGATGACTCAGCTTGGGGGTTTCGTTCTTATCCTCGTGGGCAGGTGCCACCGCCGCATGTTGATGGTTGTAGGACTTGTAGGAGGTGTACGGGTAGTAATTGGGCGGCGGGAGAAAGTAGTCAATGTCCGGGCTGGAGGTGCTGCTGCTATCCAGCGCCGATGAGTACGCCGAATCCTGCTGGCTGCGGAGATGATGCTGCGGCTTGCGGTCCTTTTTCCGTCGCTTCCGCGGCTTGATAATCCGCGGCAGGCAGGTGTCCGAGGTGTTGGAGGCGCAACTCTCGTCACTGGCGACCGAGACAGCATCGACGGCACTTTTCACATCCTGGTGTCCCTGGAGGTCCTTAAAATGTAGGTTCACGTGTGAAGGTGTTGCACCTGCCGCACTGGGAGGAGTGCGTTGCTTCCGTCGATTGTGATACTTGTTGCTGAGTATCAACGGGATGCCTTGGGTCTGCACCGCAAGACGCGATAAACTCTCATTGGCGGAGGTTGAGGGCACATGATGCGGGTTGTAGTGATGATGGTTGTAGAGGAGTGGTGCACTCGCCGCCCAGTGTCCCTGTCCCTGTCCTTCAGAGTTGCACCGCTGCAGACGGTGATAGTACAAACTGTCCGGATGCACTAGATTCGGTTGGTGATGGTGATGTTGGTGGTGTCCCTGGTGTCCCTGATGCGGATGGTGTTGATAGCCCTTCTTGTGGCGCGATTGCTGCGAGGAGATGAGGCAGGCACCAATGTAGCGTTCGACTTCCAGCGGTCCCGCCGACGCAGGGCTCATGTTCTCGCCCTGCCGTCCAACCGCGGGCCCATCCGAATGGAAACTGGGACGCGCGCACAAATTGCGTAAGTAAGCCTTTCCTGTCAAGAGTGTCGGGTGTGTGTGTGCGCCAGCGCTCAACGCCACTGCCAGACTGAGCCGCAGTTGGCCCGCGACGCTCCAACAAACCTGCCGACCACACTCTCCAAATGGAAGTAGAAGTTGGTGTTTGGTGTAGAGCTGTAGAGCCTGTACATGTAGAGGCAAGTACAGTGTTGCACACAATGTGCCTGGGGTCTGGGCTATGTGTGCGTATGGAAGAGTGGAGGCATGAAGCATGCCAACGTGAGAGGTGCTTACGTTCATACCCAACCAGGCGTAGAGTGACTGCGCAGTCGTGTACCACTGCAGTAACCTACTTCTGCGGATCGCGACTTCTTCGTTCTTCACGCGCAAGAGACACCGACACCAGCCACAGGCCCACAAGCAAGACGACAGACACCTTGAGGACTTGACTTAAGTTCTTAACGCACTTTACGCTGCCGCTGTCACTGCCGCTGCAGCGCAACGCCCACACAACTAGGTCAACTACATTTTGTTCCTCTTCGTTCGCTTATCGCTCCTGCTTCTGTTTCTTGGCACATAAGAAAAGAACAAAAAAATATGGAAGCATGGAAGCAGGTGGCAGGTGGATACACAAACGAGAAACAATAAACCACTATCAACGAGATAAAGCAAAAAGCATTCAGAAGGGCAACAGTAGCAGGCCAACAGAAAATGTCGAATAAAAGACCAGAGAAGAAAGTTTGTAGGTTGCCGCCAACGCCGACGTGCGATGACCCGGTTAACGATGGAGGGCCCTCCGAAGACCTGAAGTGATTCACTAGCACTACGCAAAGAGATAAATTTCCAAGAAGAAGAGAGGAGGAAGAAGAAGAGGCAACTTGAATTACTCCACCTAGGTGCTTGTTGTAGCTTTCTTCGTGTCTTCGAATTGATGGGTTGAAGGTTACGCGGCACTGTTTAACGAGGGAACGAGGGAACGGGGGAACGAGGGAAGAAGTACAAGCACCACGCCACCAAGAGCACAAGTCGAAACATCGAAACTCAAAGGCAGAGTCGAAAAGAAAGAAGAAAGCAGAGAGGCGCAAGATGAAGGAAGTGACCAAGTGACGAGACGAGACTTTTTGGGAACGTAGTTTTCTAGGTCGGGGTCACAGACTCTACACGTCCACAGGTCCACACACTCACACACGCTAACCACAACCACCATATTCGAAATTCTGGTAACCAAGAACCATTCTTGGCTATTATAGCATAGAGCATAGTTATCAGAAAATTTGGTGCAACCGAACAAAATTCAGGCTAGGCTAGGCTATAGGCTAGATCTGAAGACATCTATTGAAAATATAGACAATCTACTTTAATTCTGTCATTTTCGATCTAAGGTTTTAATTGAAATGCGTCATGGAAGTGATGTTTGTAATGATACAAAACAAATGATTTGTGACGTCACTAGGCGCGAAATTTGTGTGTGCGAGCGAGTGAT
Organism: Geostiba sp. GC000077; assembly: GCA_030264215.1. Classification (NCBI taxonomy): domain Eukaryota; kingdom Metazoa; phylum Arthropoda; class Insecta; order Coleoptera; family Staphylinidae; genus Geostiba; species Geostiba sp. GC000077. The sequence continues at coordinate 6,601 of JARJDQ010008740.1, read as the reverse complement.
TGCATGGAGTGACAGGTGACAGGTGACATATACAGCCAACTCGTCTTTTTTCTCTGATTCATGATTTTTGCTTGTCAACCTTCTTTTGGATATGGAAGAATTTAGCGATTTGCATCAATATATAAATGTGTAACAGAATACTAACAGTTACCAATACGGCACAGCACGGCAATAATTCAATCCACCTTCATATGTTCAGGTGCACAGCAGTGTTGTTGTTAACATAGAAATATAGAAAAGCAGCGTTATTTTAACGGCATTGCAAAAATGAATAATAAAACCAACACTCATATTTATAGCTATAGCTATTATTATAGTTCTCTCCGGGTAATTAATCTAGAACGCTAAATTGTTCACCAATCAACTAATAATACCACACATTGATAAACAATTAATAACCCTCGTTTCGATCAAGACCCAAGATGGTTGTACAGTTTTAATAGTTTTACAATAGAATTTCCTTCAGATAGAAGATAGAACTTCAGATATAGAAAGTGGTAAGAGGATCATGATTGTGAAATAATTAGAAAGTTGCATTTCTCGGCTGCGCATCGATTTCATATTCGCGATGTAATTCAATCACGACTCTAAATAAACCGGCAACAAACACACAAACCGTTGATACTGTTATTTCGATCGCAGCGCGATAAAACAATGTTCGTTCATTGACTGGGATTGGCGGGATTCGCTCGGCGAATAAAATTCAAATTGCTTCATGACCAAAAAATCACATGTTTTTTTTTCGGGGCGCTGCTGCTACAAATGTGTGCAAGTCGTTTAAAAACAGTCATTAACTGTAAATTGATCAAAGTAAACGGTATTTTAAGCCGGCGCGCGCGTGCGCACTTCTTCAGCATCGCGCTCTTAAATATATTTGATCAGAGTGAATATTTCATTACCGCAACGACTATACACAAAAAAAAATTGTTGCAAGGAAAAAATTAACTAGATCTATAGAATTTACTGAAATGCGAAAAACACAACTCGCAATAAATAGCTTAATTAGCAATTGATTATGTATATTTTAAATATTTAAATTGTGCAAAAATGTGCAAAAATGTATAGTTGATAATTTCAGGAAGCTGTCACTTAGCCATCATCATCATTAATTTCCGTCGCGTCATGATCTGCATTTTTGACTCGTTTTTCTCAAATCAATTATTTTTCCTCGCTATGCGCTGCGGAAACAAGCAATTTGAATCAATAAGCAATAAAATCCTCGATTGCCAACGCAAAAGAAAGTCTCAAGAAGACACGCTTGACGCGGCAACCCGGCAACCAGTCACGCTGCAAAGGCAAACGCAAGGAAATTCCGCAGAAGTCTGAAAATACGGTGCAGCAACGTCTACTACTGAGTATAGATACTACAACTATAAATACACCAAGCATAAAGTAAAAGTCTTTAGATATCGATAGACATTTAGACGTTTAGAGAATAGGGATAATTGATGCTTGCTGTGGAAGTATATCATAAGAATGCAAAAAATTATGAGGAAGACTTGTCATTTTTAAATTTTTCTTTTGGATTTGCAAATAACCACCTGAGTAATAAAAAATGACTTTACTGCTGAGGTACATATTACATTTTTTCGAAATCGCCTATTAGGCATAGAAAAACCGAATTTAATGCCGATTTTAGTTAACCTTAGTGCCGATTCCGGAAAGTATTTTTTTAAATGTGCCTTCTTCACTAAAAATCCTTTAAAAAATTACACTATCGATTTAATTTAAATTTAAACATCATCTTCCTCATATTTTTTTTAATTCTAAAATATGAATGATATTTGGGTTTTTGTAATTTAAAAAAACATTAGTACTTTTTATAAAATCCATCTTTGTTGGATTTGATTCCTATGCCAATAACACAAAATTATAAATAAAATCTGCGAGTTTGTGGTTTGATAGTAAGTTGATTGTGCGCTGCAACTTGTGGAATAGTAATATGTTAATTTATCATCACGTCGCCGAAATGTAGGTTGTCCGATTGGTGTTATTGGTACATTACATATTGATTCACATGCAGCACCACCCAGGTGATTTCCTTTCTAAATTCTAAATATCTAAATTCAATTAATTCAATTGCTTTTCTCAACATTTCAAGAACCACAAGCTGCAATCATTTTCTAGTTTTCTATACTTTGCCCAACACCAATTATTTACTTATTTAAGTAACCTATCATAATTTTGAACTATATGATTTATTAAACGCTTATTGCACGCATCCATAAATTTCGATAGAATTGTGAGATGTGCGATTTATCATTATGTATTCGATATGGTATCGATAGTCTCGATGAGAAGTTTTCATTTTCATTCCGTAACCTTATTAATCATAATCAATTCAGAGTACGCTTGGTTGCGTATGATTGTAATGATTTATGAAGAAAATTACAATTACAATTGCTCAATTTCGCAATTGCTCAAGTTGCTCAAGTCCTAAATCGAATATAAAGTTATTATTTGTTTACCATTTGCTATTGTTAACAATACATGTTGATTATTGACTGAAAGGAGCACAACGGAAATGATTTGGTGGTTTCGGTGATGTGCTTGTATTTTTGTATTTTGGCGATTTGCTTGTGAAATGTAAAGTTGATGAATCTGATTGTGCCTAATGAGCCTACTGGAGAAATTGACCCAATTTTCTCTTTGCGCACATTGCGTTGAGTTTCTAAGCAGCCTAATCCTCTGCAATATACCGTGTCTTTATCTTACAGTTACTACAGAACGTAATGTGCTATGTCTCTCCGTTTCTCGGAAATATCCCAGTAAACACACACATAGATGGAGATATAACCATGTTATGTAACGGATATATCGCCGCGCTCTTAAATGTCAACATATCAGGTATATGCTCAAAAATATATATCTGGTACATAAAAATGTGATTATATCATATACATAACCAAAGTTACATATATGTTATATATCCACTATATTTTTGAATTGTTTTATGAGAACTAATCATCATTTCTAATTTCAATTAATGCTTTGTTGTTCATGTTTATGTGAGTAGATTAAAATTCGAGGTATAATCTAATACAAAGTAAGGGATGGCAGAAGCGCCAGAAAAGAACTTTGTCACATATATGGACAACTCATATGTGATCTGTGTGAAAAACTTTTTGGAAATATTTTTCATGATTTTTTCCATATACCATACTTGTATCATTGCTTTGCACCTGATATGTTACATATTTACGTACCAGATATATTACGTTGTTATATACCTGATATGTACCGTTTAAGGAATAAATAACCGGCGTAGGTACAAGTTTGAGACAAATTTGGTACAACTTTGATATACACATAGTTGGTACATTTCTGATACATGACTTTGTTTACTGGAATGCGATCACCAATTTACAATCAGAGACCATATGTACCGCGTACAGCTGTAAGATGAACACACGGTATAGAGTGCATTAGCAGCGCCTCTGCGAGAGTTACACATCGCCGCGCCAGGCCGCCAGTAAACAGAGACATTTTGTCCGACATTGAAATATTGCTACTTGCTATATTGCTACTGCTTCCACTTGTACTTATTGTTGACAACGATTGCATGCTGAACATGTGCCAGGTGTGTGCTCATACAAAGTAGCACTGTAGCAGCACTTGTAATACAGCTGCTTGGCACTCAATGCGTGTATTATGTATTAATTACTTTACGCGAGAATCCCCGAGAAGTAGCCGAGTGTCTTGTGCCTTGTATGTCCTGCATTGCTAATATGGTGTAGCCGTGAATAGCATTTGAGTTGGTGAATTTTGAGGAAGTAGAACGCATCATCAAATATTAAAAATTGTAATTATGCTGTTGTAAACAGCGACAATAAAACTTAATTAAAACTTGAGTCTTGCGCTCAAAACACGTTAAACTTTTTAAAGTGATGTAGCAGTAGTATTTGGCAGATTCCGAGACGAGGAGACGACCCACATAATCAATTAACTAAATCGTAAATCTAAAGAATAACGTCAATACGTATATACAAGGTACAACAATTACGTTCGTTACGCACGCTAAAGTCGGTAAAAAATGCCAGAAGTAGCTCAGCATTTACTTTCACATCAAATAGTTTTAAATATCATCATTTTATTCGGTAGGCAAATAAAAATGTCCGCTTTGGAATAATTAAAAATCTTGATTTACTCACAAAAGTATAAATAACATGATATAAAACTGAATCGTATAAGGACATACCGTGTGTTTATTTTAAAACCATGCATTGCTATGAATCGTTTTGAAATAAACGCTGGGTATGGTCAAATGAGTTTAATGTAAACATTATTTATAAAAAATTTCTAAGTAAGCTACTCATGTCATTTATAGATATGTACTCACTCCACAAGTGGACTAATTGAGACATAAATTTTACTAGATTGTGGAAACTTTACAGCAAAGATTGGGTCAATATTGCAAGAGGGAACAATCGTAATTAAACTAATCAATTGTGTTCGAAAATAATGTACAAAATAGTTTAAGCTTAAGTAAGAGTGGTAAGTGAGAAAGAACTAAGAAATAGTTTTAATGTTTAAAACCTTTGGAGAGTTATGACCGCAGAGAATTGAATTTTAAATTAGACTTTATAGTTTGGAGTTCGTGTTTTAGAGAATTAGAAGGATGCAGCTTGTAGTTGTAGAATGTACAGTGTATCTGTACACTTTGGCATTTAGCAGCAAATACCACGCCGAGCCTAAACGCTAAACACACCGCTCAGATCGCTCAGCGTTTTGCATCCCAACTCTTCAAGATTGAAGCGCTGTGCGCAAGTTTACGTTTGCTCGAGACATCGAGTGTCGATTCGAAAGGTTCGGCAATTCCTTTCCGCGTGCCTTTTTTACTCTGTACCCATTTTGCAACGATACATTCACATGAAGAAAAAAAAATGCCATTCAAAGGGAATCGAACCTGCGTATGCTCACCACCCGGGCAGGCACTTTTATCGTTTAGAACTTCACGGTATAGTGGACAGTATAGGCATAAGAAAAGTTCACATGGAAATATAGCAGCTCGACAGGGGCGTCTCTAGGTGGCTGCCCGACAAGAGGGCATTAATTAAGTTCCATCTTGAACGAGGTCAAGGAGGAATTCGATTTTAAAAATGTAAAATTTCATAAACATCTAAAATAATCACATTTCCATAGCTACCGAGATTAAACCTGAAGAAAGGCAACGCTATAAATGGAAATCACTACTGATTTAAAATTATGTTTATTTTATAACTATCAATTGAAGAATGTTTGCTAAGAAAACTATGTTTTGGAATTTTAAAACTACTCAAAATGATGACCGATGCGCTCGATCAACAATGTTGTACCTTCGTATTATCGTATAATAGTGAGGAAGGAGACCTTAGACGTACAAAACGTACAGAACAATCTCGTATGACTTGGAATCTTCAATTCCCTGATGCCAAAATCGCCTCTTCTATTTTTGAGGTGATTTTTTCCCGATTACCGATTCTGAGACACAATGGACAAGTCGCTTAATCGTTGATACAGCTGTACGTTGGGATATAGCCTGGTATTTTTCAATCGCCTGTTGAGAGTTACTTCCAGAGAGCACATACACCATGATAACATTCGCCGATTCAAGGTTTCTCGCGAAATATTTCGCTCGTAATGTAATTCACTGTTTTCCACTTTTAGTATGTAATGTACTAATTCACAAACGGATTTCACATTAAATCTTGAATAATGTCGAAGAATCACTCCTTCTATGAAAGGACACCACCTTCTGTCCACCCTGTATTCGTTGTAAAACATTACTATGGCTATGAATCAAATATCTAATCGAAGAAACCACACCGGAGACCGGACATAATCGCAACGAAGATAATAAATTACAAATCGCAACTTTCACCTTACACGGGCTTTTTCCAATAGCAATAGAAAGAGTAATAATAAAGAGTATATTACGGATGCACCGATGGGTGCATTATGCACTTTTTTGCCTCCTATCGCGGCAATTGATCTTTAACCTCATTAGCACCGCACTTTTTACCACATCGCCGAGAGGAAGACGAAGAAGAAGAAGAACACTCCAATGACTCGATAATCTCGTAAGCAAACAACAATGGAACAATATAATAAGTGCTGACGGGGTACGGGGGCCCCATAGGCCTACACAAAACATTCAAAATGATGACAGCGCGCAGAGCAAACAAAAGCATTTGGCGCATGTCCTCCGCGGCACTATCGAGGAGGATATCTGGAACAAAAGCCAACTACTCTGCTAAAGAAGGGCAGGTACAGGTACTGCATACAGCATGTTGCATTCCATCACATGTTTTCTTTCTAATAAATAAGTCTCGGCGCGTCGGAGCCTCGGAGTTGTGCAAATATTCTGTTTACCAGTACCAGGGCATTGTCTAATGCACAATAAATATTTCAGCGGCTCAGTGTACACAACAAAAGCGAAAGCGAAAACTATCAACATGCTACAATATATTGCGCAACTAGGGCGGTAAAGGGCCTTAATACTTAAATTACTAAACTAGCGCGGTATATACATGTGTTAGATTGATGCAAACGTCGTTGGTGAATTTAATAGTGCTCGTCCTCGACAAGCCACTCCTTGGCCGCGTCGAAGCCTCCCAACCAC
>JARJDQ010008739.1:0-15156 GCA_030264215.1 Geostiba sp. GC000077 | reverse complement strand
TGCTCGGTCGCTCGGTGTTCTGTGCTCAACTAACATTTTATTAATTTGAGAGTTTTGTGCGAGATTCTAAACAACAATGCGATGCGATTGTGTGCGGCATTCTTATGACGGCAATAAAACGATGCCACCCCCGCGGCATAGTGATTGTTGTTTATCGTTGTCATCCCGCATTCGCCTGCGCATCTGAAAGCGCCAACGAATTGCTCCGGCGCTTTCTCCTCGATCATAAAAATGTCCTAATATCCCCGACGTTGTAATTCTTTCCCTGGCCCTTCAACGAAAAAAAAAATATCTTTCGAACTTTTCTTCCAGGGTTCCAGCTTCAGCGATAAAAACGGAATCACACAATGTTATGTGATAGTGATACGACACGCGGCAGTCACGTGTAATTAACGAGCGAAACTATCAAAGTTTAATTGTCACATGTATAAAATATTGCAGCTTTATTAGCGATGAGTGGACAGGGTTTTTTAAGGCATAAAACTTTTGCAGCAAGCAGCAAATCAGCAAGCAGCAAAGCAGCAAGCAGCAAAAAATTAGCAAGAATTTTTAATAAATGTTTTCTAAATAATTTTGAATGTAGTATTAAAAATAGTAACAGTTTTTATTAAAAGCTAATTATTTCTGTAAATGTGCTAGTTGGGTTGCCTAGAGTGTCTGTTTAGTGCTCAACAAAGTTGGAGTAGTGTGTGTTGCCTACATCACATGTTTTAATTTTTAATAAATTTTAATTCCAAACTGTCTATTTTTAATAATATCATGTGACCCACCGTTGACCAACTGTGACCAACGTATAAATGAAAAGTTTTTATGTCACATGTATAAAATAATGCAGCTTTATTTGCGACGATTGCTGGACAGAGGTTTTCTTCAAAATTGTATAAAAGTTTTACAGCAACCAGTAAATCTTCGAGTATTTAAGAAATTGCAACAGTTTTCAATACATCTTCAGTTTTCTAGATAATTTTGAATGAGCTTGTATTGTATTTTTATGATTGATACGTATTTATTATTACTGTTTTTGCAACCAAAGTCTAACCTCACCAACATAAAAATAATTATAAAATAGAAAACAGCGGATTCTTATAGTATTGTCAAAGTAAATGTCTCTATTTTACTGGTGTTGATATAACAAATTATAGGTTTTAACGTTCACTCGGTTTTCCTCGACTTCTTAATTAATTTGAGAATTGCTACAAATAATATAGGCAACTTCATTTTCACGAGATGGATCTAAGGATAGATAGATGCTGTTAGGTGGTTCCTTGTCTCAATGCTATGTTCTAAGTGTGTTGCCAACATCGCAAAATGTTGTGATTTTTAACATCATAAAATCGAATAAATTTGTGATGCAGCAAAAGAAATTGCAATTATGACCACTTTTACCTAAAAATTATGTTATATGGAAGTTCTAATTATTTAAACTTTCAACATTCCAACTTCTCAACTTTCAATTTTGTCACTAGAGTTTCTAGTGTGACTCATCGGGTAAATTTTCAAACTTTCTTAATTTTTCACCATCACTTCAACTAAATGTAACTTTTCACCAAGAACGACATATATTTTTTTCTGAATACCACTGAACAAGTCTATTTGTAATAATATCATGTGACACACCGTAGACCAATGTTCAAAGTTATTTGTCACACTTCACACATCTAAAATATTACAGCTTTATTAGCCATGGCTTGAAAGGGTTTTTCATCCAACAGAAATCACCGTTTTGCCGTAAATCCGAAACGAGAGTGGCACGAACGAAATTGTTTGTGTTTGCATTTAATTAATGTACTTATGTTTTTACCTTTTGGAAAATGCGATTTTCCCCGTGGGGAGTTTGCGCCCCCGCATGGTGAGCAACTTTTTTCGTGCCAGCCCGGTGGCTCGACGCGCAAAACGCTTTTGAATGGCCGTGGGGTCGAGGGTAAAAGCGCCCCGAAACTTTTTTGGCAATCAATCATTTAATTGCATTTTAATTTGAGTGGGGTCTCGCATTATAAATAAGGGTCACTTTTTACGCGCGCGCGAGTAAAAAAATATTATTTGAAAGAATTCGTAATTATTTTTTGCGCTCATTTAATTTCCGGTTGCATTCGGGCCGTCGTCATAACTCAAACCTTCGTTTTCTCATTTCTTGTTTCCACCGCCGTTCTTTCGTTGCGATAATATCGAAGGGTGTCCCCTGCCCCAGGATTGGGGTTGTTACAACCAAGCACATTCTTGGTGTGTTCTCTGGGTTGAGGTCGCTGCGCTGCGTTTGCTTCGGCATTAGTATTTTAGAGATGACGCCGAATTTAGGTGTTCGACGCGCGTCCCGCAATTGCCGAGATAGACGGCATTCGAGATTCCGGGGACGGTGTCAATGTTGTATAAGTGTCGGTTAAATGTGCGCCGTGTGCGGCGGAGGGGTGTCTGTCGCCCCAGCCGGCGAAATCCCTTCGACCCAGTCGCCCAGGCGATACACGTGCACGCCTGGAAGGCACCAGCCGTGCCTTGGTGATAACATTAAGCTTGTTTTTATGTACAGGCTGTTCGTAAAACTGAAGTTTGATTTTAGCCTCAGCCTCGAATTTGAATTCTCCAAGCAGCGCCATCTAACGCCAATGGAAAATAACGCCAGTGTACATTTGGTTGCCTACATTACGTACTGAACAAAAACCGTTAAATGGGTTAAATCTTTTTAAATTCAATTTAAGTTTGAAGATGCGGTATGGAATGTTGAATGGTCGCTGATAGTATTAGAGGACGGCCCCCGTATTATTCGAGATGCTATCAAAGCCAGGCTCCTGCTTGGTGGGGTGGATTCAAGCGCAGGAGGAAAGAGAGCAAAGTGGAGTATGAACTCTTTCGGTCCCGGCGTTTCCGTGCCGCGAATGCATAATCGTGACCTACATACACGTATTTATTATTAAATCCAAATACGAAGGCGCTGTCTGTTCAAGCTGCGATCAGCAATGACATTAATTAAAGAATTAAGCCCAAAGAGCAAAGCTTAAAATTTAAAGATGTAGATATGATTGCATTCATGTTTCATGGGTCAATTCTCAGTAGTTAAAATGTTTTGCTCCACCCTCTTGAGGTTTGCTCGGTATTAATACATTAAAAAGCCTTTGACACGTGTCATTTTGTATTCTCAGGACATTGTCGTCCATTTCCTTCCTCTCGGCGCCGCCGCGCGTTTTTGCGCACTCTCTGCTCTCTGCAGCAGCGTGCTGCAGTCACTTCTTCACGCCGCCACCGGAGAGTTTCTCCACGACGTATTTCCCGGACGTATCCGATAAAATATTTTGCCGCCATAATATTTTTTCCTTTCGGGAGGCGCGCGTGACGATTACTGATGGCCATGCTCGCCTTTGCTTTTAAAGTTCTAGCGCCCGCCGTCGCAGGCCTTTTGCGCAATGTCCTCCAGTCCTCCACGCTGTGCCACTGCCATTTCACTCACTGACTCAATGCACGTAGCCATCCTGCGGCCAGTATAAGCGCGCCAAAAAGGCAAAGCTTAGCGAAAGGCCAAGCGGGGCGGAATGCGACCAGGAATTGGAGCGGCTGGCAACCGCAAGTGAAAGAAACCCCTTTTATACTTATTGACACGGGGGGCGAGGAAAGCAGGGAAAAGGCAAGCGGCTAGCAGCGAGCTTTTGATAAGCGCATTAAAGTGTAACGCATACCTTCCGGCGAATTCGAGCGTTCGCTGAAGGCCTGAAAGGCTGAAGCAAGATAAATAAATAAGTGCGAAAAATACTCTCGGTGTATTTAACACTTTCATGATTGCTTTTATATCATAATACCCCACCTGTACTCTAATTAATTATTACTACTTTTTTTGTTGTGTTGCCAATGTGCTAGTTGTGTTGCCTAACTTATTCTTACACATGACGGGTTATGTGTGTTGCCTAATTGTTGTATTTGCCAGTGTGTTAGATGTATTGCCTACATTAAATCTGGTTGTAAAACAAGATTTATTAATTTTTTTGTTTTAAGGACAAATCCCTTTGGAAGTAAAGCAAACCTTCAAGAATTTAAAAACTAGCAACAGTTTTCAATAAATCATCAGTTTTCTAGATCATTTTCTACATAGTATTAAAAATAGTAACAGCTTTAATTGAAAGCTATTTTTATCTGTAAATGTGCTTATGCTGCCCACAGTATTTTTTTAGTGCTCAACTAAGTTGGAGTAGTAGGTGTTGCCTACATCACATAATGTTTAAATTTTTAGTAAAATTTAATTTCAAACGGCTTATTTTTAATATCATGTGACACTCCGTAGGACCGTAGACCAACAATCAAAATTTAATTATCGCATACATTAAAAAATGCAGCTTTATTAACGACGAGTTGGCAGAGGTTTTCTTTAAAAAATGCATAAAAGTGTTGCAGCAACCAGCATCCTTAGAGAATGTTTAAAATAGCAACAGTTTTTCATAAAAGTTCAGCTTCTTCTAAATAATTTTGAGCGTAGTATTTAAAATAGTTTTTATTGAAAGCTATTTTTTTAATCTGTAAACGTGGTAATTGTGTTGCCTACAGTATCATTTATTACTATTTTTTTTGTTGCACTGCCAACGTGCTATTTGTGTTGCCTAACTAATTATTTCATAAGTGAGGGTGATGTGTGTTGCCTAATCTTTTGTATTTGCCAGTGTGTTAGATGTATTGCATACACTAAATCTGGTTTTAAAACATGATTTATTAATATTTGTTTGAAAGACAAATCCCTTTGGAAGTAGGGAATTTCTTTAAAAAATCAAAAATGTGTTGCAGCAATCAGCAAACCTTCAAGAATTTAAAAACTAGCAACAGTTTTCAATAAATTCTCAGTTTTCTAGATCATTTTCAACATAGCATTAGAAATAGTAATAGTTTTAATTGAAAGCAATTTTTATATCTTTAAATGTGCTAGTTGTGTTGCCCACAGTATCTTTTTAGTGCTCAACTAAGTTAGACTAGTAGGTGTTGCCAACATCACATAATGTTTTAATTTTTAGTAAATTTTAATTTCAAACGGCTTATTTTTAATATCATGTGACACACCGTAGGACCGTAGACTAACAATCAAAATTTAATCGTCGCATGCCTTAAATAATAATTAATAAATGTTCAGCTATCTACATAATTTTGAGCGTAGTATTTAAAATAGTAACAGTTTTTATAGAAAGCTTTTTTCTGAAAACGTGGTAGTTGTGTTGCCTATAGTATCATTTTTATTACTACTTTTTTTTGTTGCACTGTAAACGTGCTAGTTGTGATGCCTAACCTATTATTACAGAAGACGGGTAATGTGTGTTGCCTAATTTTGGTATTTGGTATGTGTTAGATGTGTTGCCTACATTAAATCTGGTTTTAAAACATGATTTATTAATGTTTTGTTTTAAGGTCAAATCCCTTTGGAAGTAGATTTTTAAATTTGATGGCTGCGCAAGTGCGCTGTGTTGAAAACCTCAATCGCCCTAATTAATTAATTGATCGGCGTTCTATTGCGCTCGAACTGGGACTGGGGTAGCATGTGGTGCCCATTTTGGCATTCGCCCCGAAATGGGGCCAACGCCGACGCAGCACCTAACTCGATACTAATGGCCGAGCATATGGTTCAAAAAACCGCAACCCTGGCTATCGATTTAATTGTAACGTGTTAATGCGATGCGCTGGTCATTAATATCACTTTGCTTCGCCAGCTTCACCAGTTTCGCATGTCGGCCGCCAGCGCTGATATTAGAATAAATTGACAGCTTCAATTACAAGTATTACGAACGAATCTCAAACGGCGCAGAATTAGGCAACAAATTAATTAGCATATTAAACACAATGTAGCTCTCTGGGTCTCGACTCTCGGTTTTATGTGATGTTGCTTGGCCATGTCGCTTTTACTCTGAGCCCATGGAGGGCGAAATCTGGTGCGCGTTACAAAACCGCTGATTTACGATTGCGTTGTATAGTCTCCCTTCTCGCAGAATAGACGCCGCCGCCGCCGCCGCCGAGGACGAAAGCGCAAGGCGCCGCTCTGCGGAGGCAGCGAATCAAGATGAAATGGGTCGAAATTGGACGAAAACCGCGAACCGGCGAACCTAATGCCTGTTTGCTCGCTGCCATTGCTTGTTACCGACTAATGCGAACTAAATTAAATGAGCATGCCAACAATGGGAGCTAATTCCGTCCGGATTTTTTACTCCCGCTAGCCGTGAGCTAACTAAGCTTCGGCGGCGAGGGATTATTGCCCCACAATGTCTGAACCTTCAAAATTTGTCTGTGAATAATGCCATTAGCTAAAATGCATCAGCATCTGCATCAGCATCCAGCATCACAGCATCAGGAAGCAACTAAATAGAGTTTCAATGAACCAACCATCATTTTATTATATCGTTCACTGAATATTTATTTCATGCGATTATCATTAACGCAACGCAAATTGCACATGGTGACATGGAAATGTCATTGACCTAAAATCAAAGAATCAAACTAAAACTACATTTTAATAGAAATTTAATTGAAGGTGACTGACATTACCTGCATTGTTGCGATCAATGTTAAATCCACGCTGAGTAACTGCAATCCGTCGCACAGTACGAATTGCTTTTTGTGAAACTTTCAGCGTTCTTTCAACCCTTTCAGGTATTTGAACATATTCTGCCGAGCAAGGAGCAAGGCACTTACATCGACTTCTCGCTTCGCCGATATGGGTTGGCGCAACGCCGCAAACTTTTTATTTTACAGTTTCGAGTTTTATTTCGAGATCCTTTCCGTTTTGCATTGCGGCGCCTGGTGATTCTGGCGATTTCATTTCTGTCTGGTAGCCGAACCACTTTGCCGTCTGCTGATGGAAGGACGCTTTCTACATACAGGGCAAAGTACTGTAAAACTGCTTCGTAAAGATTTCGTTGAGCTTTAAATGTTAGTTTGCTTCAGTTTTGCTTCAGCGCAAGGATAAATTACCAAAGTGCATTTTTAGAAACTTCTTGATGTACTTATCTAAAATACAATAAACTCAGAAGTGAATATAGTTTGGCACTTGGTACTTTGAAGAAGGAAAGATCGAACAAAGATGACATTTTTAAACTTAGCACAAATAATTTATGCTTGTTTTAAACAACGTACAAGAATAATACATCAAACTTCAAAATGTTTAACACCACCATGAATATTTCACTGCGTTTCGGCTCGATGCAATGCAAAATTGAAACAGTGCTGTTGTGCTGGTTCAGCATTGTTAAATATTTAAAATTGACACAATTCCGAGCCGCGTCGATCGAAGCGGGCGCTTCTTCCAAAGCTTCCAACTTCGTTTTCCATTTCCGGATCATTAAGCAACTTTTTCGCTGCAACTAAATGCTCCCATAATACGTCTTTTTCCATCCCACGCGTTCCACGCCCGCCTCACATTCTTCCAGCGCCAAGGCGCTTTTTTCGCCCACCCCCAGCGCGCCTCCAACGAAAATTGCGATGCGAGAGGAAAAGATTTGCGGTCGAATGCGAAATTCCGAAATTCGGTCGTGTGCGTGTCGCGTATGTATGCTGGCAGCGCGTGACGGGGACGTATTGTAGTTCGGGACGTTCGGGAAGCATAATGCATAAATAACCGACGAAAGTGCGAACCGATTTTCGTCTCACGTTCGATTAAACTTTAAAGACGAAACTTTTCAAATTTTCAAAATGGTCGAGACGAGGGGCGACCGACGAGCGATGCGATGCCCCAGTTTCTCGGCTCTTGAGCGCGAAAGCGACGTTTCCCTGGAAAAGCGAGAAGAGAAAACTCTCGCAGTGTTCACAACCTTGCAATACGTATACATTTTCGTATGCTAACAAACCTAACAACTGTGACATGAAATGGAAATGTGTATGTTTTCAGAGTGGAAAACACCTAAACGAGATAAAATTGACAAAGTTACTTTTAATAAACATCTTCATTTTGTGTTGGTATCAATGAATTAATAATATTAAATAGTAGTTATTAATTAGTTTCCTACATTTGACTTGGTACAGCCTTGGTAGCATAACACTTGATAGTGTACGTGGCGTTATCTGTTGGTAAAGAGAAATAAAATTGATTCAAATATGGTTTAAAAATTCAGTTGTAGATGTCCCAACTCACTATGCACGAGTGGAATTAGAGGAATCTTTCTGCACAATAATATTTTAATCATTCGCCGTTAGATGTCGCTAGAGGTACAAAACAAATGAAAACAACGAAATTAAATCGCTACAATCGCACGCTTGCAATCGTGTAAATAAGATTCTAGAAATCCAAAAAATCATAAAATGAACAATTTATGTGCTGTATTAAAGAATTATAAACGCCGCTAACACCGAGGATCTAAATTCTGAAAATGTCCTTTGATGTTAACCGTCCAGTGCATATAAAGTTCATCAAAGATAAAAATCATCAAATTATGGAGGTTAGAATTTCTGCGCAACTTTCCTGAAAACAACTTTTAGTTTATAAATAGTTGCACACTTTGGCGGCACAAACGCGTCACACGTGCGAAACGCAGGATGTCCTGCGTGGTCCTGCGTACGGCTGCGCCGTTCGCCCGTATTTATAGTAACAGAAAATTTTGAATGCTTTGAACCACTACCACTATCTTTAATGTGTATTGATCAACTGCAATAGCGTACTTTTGCGCGCCCTTGATGCGTTGATACATCAAAACGCTGCCAAAATGCATGGCACAGGAGACACTTCAATGCCATCTCAATGCATAACATAACATTGAAAAAATCATCACTCAAGCTCATGCAGCGATGGGCCCATGCAAATTTTAGCCAGTTCTGCCAAGCTTTGCACAGGCACCACTTTAATTTTAAATTTATTCCAATCAGTTGCAAAGCCCAGCTATTTTCAGTTTCAGCTACAATCAGTGCTGGTGTACTTGTGCCCTATTTTCTTGTATCTGCACATATTTTGGGTGACATGCATGTGTTCCAGGCACAGTCACCATAAATCCTCTGAAACTCTGAAAGAGATGGCAAAGAGGCGACTTTTATAAATAGCAGCTGCAGATTTTCGGCCGCTACCTGCGTGAAATCGTTTCCGTTTTGTAATTTTAGTCTGCGGCGAGCAAGCGCGAGGAATCGGCGGCGGGGCCAAGCGAGCAGTTGGAAAACTTCGAAATGCGCGTTCAAAAGAAGATACCGGCGGGGACGACGCTGCTCAAGGAGGAGCCCTTCGTCTACGTGCTTAGCTCAAGGCTACATACGCAATACTGTGATAATTGCTTCAAAAAGTTAGTTGCCTTTCACAATAAGAGTAAAAAGTATCGAAAAAGCGAAAGATTTAAATTTTAAAGTTTGCCTTTTGCTTCAGAGGCAAATTATTGAAATGCTCCAACTGCCAGTACGTCTACTACTGTGGTAAGGGCTGCCAACGCGAGTCATGGACAGTGCACAAGCCAGAATGTCTTAGTTTGCGTCGCGTTGCGCCAAGGGTGGTTCCAGACGCGGCGAGGCTTCTCGCCAGGCTGATTCGCAAGCTGCGGAAGGGCGGCGACATTATCAAAAGCTACTACACGGAGGGGAACTTCCGAATGTTCAAGGACCTCATGTCTCGTAAGTGTCCAAACTCCAGAATCAAAGTATCAACATGTACGCCATCTTTGTTCGTCTGATGTAAATGGGATGCCTACGATAAACAATCGATACTATCGATACTGAACAAATTACAAGCCTTGCTTCTGTTATTGTGGTCTATTATAGACTACTCGGATCTGAAGGAGAACTCCAGAAAAATGGAGCATTTCGTTTCACTATGCGGCGTGCTGTTCGAATTCCTCGGCGCCGAATCGCTGCCCAACTCCGCGGAGCTGATGGGCATGTACGGCCGCATGTGCGTCAACAGCTTCAACATCTGCGACGCTGAAATGGTGACGCTTGGCACGGGCATTTACCTCGGCGCGTCGGTGATTGATCACTCGTGCCGGCCGAATGCGGTGGCGACGTTCGAAGGCATCACTCTGTATATTCGCACAATAGAAGATCTTCCCTGCCTAGATTGGTCGCAGGTAATTATTATTCCTTTTCCTTTCAAATGTTGCTGAAAGCTCTGAAAGTGTGAATTTTGTACATCTGAAAACTAGATCCACATTAGTTACATCGACGTGATCGCCCCGACGAACATTCGTCGCTTGGAGCTCCAGCATACTTACTACTTCATCTGCCAGTGTCCACAGTGCCTGGATACAAGTTGTGACTATATTACGGGGGCGGCATGTCAGCACTGTAGCGCAGGGTGCGTAAACAGCACCACTTTCAAATGCAATGATTGCAATGAGGCTGCAAGCATTGATTTCATTGAGAAGTTCCATGACGTGGTTGAATTTTCGGATGGACACTTGAAGAACATGTCGGATCTGGCTTGTAAGCACATTGCATAAGTAGATTACAGTTAATTTTACATGTTTTTCGCATTATTAGATCTGGATGTGTGTAAATTCTGCCTGAACAGGCAGCGAGGCGTGCTGCACAAGTACAACTCGCAGTATGTGAGGACTTTGGACTTGGGTTTCCAGGCAAGCATTGATTTCGGCCAGTGGAAGGATGCGCAAGGTCTCGCAACTGAATTAATTGATGGATACAAGTATGAATATCATGTTTATAGCTTCTACAACTCGCTCAAATAACTGATTTTGTTTTATAGAATGTACTATGGAAATGTTCATCCGTTACTAGGACTGTTGTATTTGAAACTGGGGAAGATTCTCGTGTACGAAGCAAAGTGCAATGAAGCACTGCAATATTTAAAGATGGCGTATGAGAATCTCAAGCTGACGCACGGGGACACCAGTCGCTTGTTCCGCGATGAGTTGGTGCCGTTGCTGCAGCAGGCCAAGGTGGAAACGGGTCTAAGCGCTTAGTTTAATTTATTGCCTGACTTTCAACTCCAAGTGTAAAAAAATTAATTTGTAAATTGTAATTTTAAAATGTTTGCAACTCGGTTTGCAAGCGTGTTGTTGTGTATTCCTCTCCTAATTTTGTTTTGTGGCGCTGTTGCCGGTTACCATGCAGCGCTCGCGAATATTCGACTGTAGTCGGGCGCGAGGTACGTCATCGCCGCGCGCGCGCGTCCTTGGCGTACTGCCCAAGCGCACTTTGAGCGGGATTCATTCCGATTGGCACTTTGGCCATTGTGCCTGGCTGCCATGTTTTGTTAGCTGTGGGGTGTGTGTTGCAGCGGATTTTCGGCAGCAGAACATCAGCCCCGTGCGTAAGGTAACATTGCATTGCATTACTAATGAGATCACCGCATGATGGCGAGCAAAGCAAAGCGGTGGTAAAGCTCATCGTGATGGCGTGAAAAAGTGTGTCGTTGGACGACGCGTCGCGAACGCTGCCAAGTGCCTCCCGTGCACGGTCGTAACGTGGTACTGGATGCTTCACATTCGCCTCACATGCAACGCGTCGCTGGCATTGTGCAATTTCTATCACTATCACTAATGCCATCGTCTGGCTTTCGATGGAGCGATTGAGGAATGAGGATTTACTTGCATTTTGCATTTAGGATTGTCATGTACAGTCGATAATTACCATTTTCCAAGTCGTGTGAATCTATTGGCTGTAGTTAATCGTCTGCAAATCATCTCAATCATCAGCGCATCGCAGTTAATGACCGCTTGTTGATTGAGCGACTGAAGCACAAACACGGAGGGCAACTGAAAATATGCGAAGAATCGGTAATTATAGCCCGATAATCGACGTGCCCTAGACGCCCGCCAGACCGAAGTCTGGAGTCGGGGAGCCAGGGAGCCGTTAATTGCATTCGTACTTTGTTTATTTGCTCGATATGCGCAGCCCGACGAAGGAGAAAGTCTATTTTTGCTGGCTAGCGCGCGCGTGCCGCGACCGGCGATATACGATTTAAAATAAATAGCATTGTTGTGCCCGAATGTTGCACGTTTGTTTTCACTCGATTTGCATTTGTGATACTGTATACTGATTTTCGGCGTTCTTCCAGCTGTTACAATGGGGGTCTGCAACAAGAAGGCGAAAAAGGACAGCGACTAAACAAGCAAACACCACTAACCACGCACAACACTCACCGACTCACCCAAAAACGCTAAGCCACCCGACCACCCCGAACACTGACAACTGATAACAGCAGTCCGGCAGAGCACAGCTAACCACCGAAGGCAAAGGAATCGCAAACATCGGAAGCACACACACTCTGGGCACCGCCTTCCCCTCGACAGCACTAGCAAGTAGCAACATTTCGCAGGCCGCTAGCGATGCATCCGTTTATTGCGCCCGGCACGACGAAACCTTACCATGCGTAGGCGGGCGGGGGCAGCACTCGGCCGCAGGAACACGACGGGCACGCGTCAGGCGCGCCGCAACGGCACGCGTGAGCTGCACTGAAGAACTGAGGAGCCGCATGGCCGTCGTCCCTCTTCGCGCCCGCAGGTGAGCAAAGTGTGCCCTGCCTAATGTCAACCACCCACCCAGTTTGTGACATATTTTATTAGCCGCTATTAAATTCCGCTCACTCTCCGTTGCAGCTAAATATTATGAAGTATCCGCAATTGGTGTCCATGCCCTCAGTCGTTTCTGATTGGCTCGAAGAGCAGTTGGAAGCGCGCGGCATTGACGCCGTCGTCTACACGCGCTACGTCCTCAGCCTGCTGTACAGGGACCCCGTCGATATCATTTGCCCCGACCAGGACCTCCACATCACTCATCCGAACAAGGTATGTTGCATTTTATTGCTTTTGCTTGCATTTGGTAGGCTAATTCAACTAAGTTGGTGCATGCGATAGGGGCGCGCAATGAAGACACGATTTCTCAATCTGATGCATGTTGTCGTTGTTCTCTTGTTTTGCGTATAGGAAGTGAGACGCGCTGGCGGCGGTAGAAAACGCTTCTGCCGTTCGAGCTACTACTCGCACTGGGGGCATGCCGACGCTGATCGACTTAAACGTTCGGCTGCCGTTGAATGCCTCAAGTCTGCCTCTGATCAGGTACAAATCACTGAATTAACACGCTCTGTTCTTCCCTTCTTGTAATCGTATAATTAAATCGGTAGTAGAAGTAAACAACGTCAATTTGTCAATACATTGTGTTTAGACTCTAATTTTCTATCTAAAGGCTCGTTATTGAAAGCAACATCGTTGTCACGTTTACGTTCAAGTTTACCGCCAAAATTTAATGGAAATCATAAAATCATCAAAATAATGGATAATTGTGTTCATAAACGAAGGATTACTTATTACTAATTGGCCAGCTACACATATGTCGAAGAAATTGCTTAAAACGGAAAAATTATTTATTTAATACTTTTCCGGTTTTCCGTGTCAGAAAATCTGGCGTCCAGATTTTAAATAAGAAAGTTGAACTGTATTTCCAGGAAAATATAAACCGGAAAATTGTTCTGATGACATAAAACTGTTTCCTGAATAAATCCAGTACTATTTTATTAAAACAAAAACAAGTTTTCTCCAATACTTTTCGAGTTACAGTGCTTCAAAGATTGACCATGGCCGAACATGGTTGTGGTTTTTGACGTATAACGGTATAACTCGAAAGCCGTTAAATTTTGATTGCACATTTTCAGTAATCTTTTTTACTAGGCATTAAGTTCCGAACAAGTTTTATCCGAAATAAAACCCTGAACACCTGCTAGTTTTCGAGATATCGGCAGTGATACCCAAATTGAGACACCCTGTATTTTGCTGCTAAAAAAATGCATTTAAAAGCGGACTGGAAACTGGATTTTCCATTTAAAAAAAAGTGAAAAAATCGCTTTTAAAGGTGTACTGGAAACGAGCCTTTAAAGTCCCTAGTTTAGTTCAACATGATCTTCACTTGTTCCATTTGTTTCGTTTTGTTTTGATGTTGTTTACTTCTTCAATTGTTTGAAAGCAAAGTACTAACATAAAGCTAGCAGTAACATATTCCAATGTTTTATTAGAAATGTGGTATTGAATCACTGGTGGATGAACTCTGCGCGAAGCTGAAAGAGTACCAACGCGAGGGCGAGGCATCCAGCGAAGAGGAGCCGAGCAAGGCGCCGACGAAGGCCGTCCGCATCCCGAAGAAACTCTCCGAGCGCGACTCGGCGCGCCGGTACTACGCCGCCTTTCCGGCGTTGGCGCGCACCCCCTCCGCGCCCAGCCCCAAGCTCGTGCACTTCATCCCCAAGTGGCTGGGCTCGCCGAAGCGGCGCCTCGGCCGCAAGAAGGCCAGCCTCGACGACCGGCATCTGCACGCCGCCTGCAAGCAGGAGCTGCAGGCTGAGATGAAAGCGCGCTCCGCCGGTAAGCATCGCATCAATTACTTTGCGCGCAATCAGATGGCGGCGACGGCGGCGGGGGGCACCGCCAAGGAGCCGGTGCAGCGGCGCAAGCAGCAGTTCAGCCCGCCGAAGGACGCCGGCGCAGCGGAGGTGCGCGACGAGCTTATGTACGACGACCTACCGGTGCTGGACGACATCCGCGACCTGTTGGACTCGCACACGCCGCCGGCGAGCATGATGCACGTCGACCTGATGAACCTGGCGAACATGACCGACGCCGGCAGCAACAAGTTTCTGCAGTGTGGCACCAATATTATTAGTTCCATTTGGTCCACGAGCAAGGAGAGCGTGGCGGAGCCGCCTGGCGACTTGGACTACAAGTTCAGTAACATTCGCATCGATGGGCTGTGGGCGTCGGAGCCGCAGCAGTTTTTCGACGACGACAGCGGCGACGATGCGTGGGGCTTTAAGCTGGAGCGCTGGTCGGATGGCTACGATCAGGAGAACCTGGTCGCGAAGAGCCTGCTGAAACTCAACCATAATCGCGAGGGCAGCTGCTTCGCCGAGGTTCAGCAGCGCACTCGTTTCGCATCGCGTGTGGAGCTGCCAAGTGCGCCGCGTCCGGCGGATGATGCCGATGCCGACGCCGCCGATGTCGCCAAGGAGGATTTACTGCACTCGGCCAGCAGCCACTTCAAGCCGATCAACGAGAAAGCCGATGCTAAGACTCGAATCTACGCCGATGGCACAACATTTGCCATTCATGCCAATCTCGATGTGGTGGCTTTTGAGCGCAGCGAGAGCGGTACCATGTTTCTGCAGGAGTCCGGCGGCAGCAAGCGCTATCTGGAGTACCGTCAGGATGTCAACTCCGGGCTGAGCCTCAAGTTCAACGTCAACCCGAACGACAAGGGCTGCCAAACCGAAGCTGCTGATTTGGATGTCTC
>JARJDQ010008733.1:0-16156 GCA_030264215.1 Geostiba sp. GC000077 | reverse complement strand
TTTTTTCTAAGTTTAAGGTCTGTTGATGACAACTGCTGCACTTCATTCTATTTCTAGATCAGTTGGAAGGCCTGTGAAGGAAGTGGTGTTTTTATTTCCATGCTAATCACATCTCGTGCTTTGCGGCCATGAGCACGTCCCGTTTTTGCGGATTTGTGCCCCGCGCGTCGCGGTTAGTCGCTGCGGCTGCCAGCTTGAGTCAAAGAGCGGCTGTGCGGACCCGACCAAAGTTCAACTTCAAGAGAACTTCAGTCATCTTGTAAACATCTTGTTCCGTGCACCGTGCACGCCACCACGTCGTTCGTCTTCTCCGTCTCCGTATGTGGAGGAGTGGAGGGACCAAGTTGATCCGAGGGGATGGGCCCCGACTTGCACGTAGTTCAACCATAAACATGACCGCAACAATGTAAACAAACAAGTCGGGGAACGGGGAACGCAATCCCAAGGAACTCAGAGTGCTTCCACTACCAAAATCTATGTCGGAGGGCATCAAAAAATCGCCGAGGTCAAAGAACAAGCAAAATTAGACGCCGTTGTGGGTCGTGGATTTTGATGCGTGTCATAATATTGCTTCGCACTGTGGACTTTGGACTGAAATTTGCTGCGCCCGCAGCTTTTATTTATCTCTCATGATTCGCCCCTAAATATTTATAACGTTTCCGCTCGTATAAGTTCCGCGGCGCGTCTCTTGAATTTTGAACAAGGGCGGACGAAGGAGAGTGTCTGGCAGATTCCGGGATTCGCAGAAACGATGGCTTTGCGAGGCCAATGCAAACGATACTGTCGGGTGGGGTGAAACTACCACCCCCTACGACTACCAAACTGCACGGGCAACATGCGTGCGTAGTGGTGGGAGAGCAAAATACGACACGATGCGCACCGAAGAGAATTGCATATTTTCGAAGGCAAGTCTGAAGGAAAACCTCTGAACAAGATGAACCGGTTGAACTCGGATGATGAGAGCCGCATCCCAGACGATGTGATACTTTCCCCGACGCGCAGCGGAACGGCGGAACGCAAAGCGCGGAGATTGGAGATGTTTGTGAAATGAAAGGGATGCGGATCCGAGGATGGGATAGCAATTTTACCGAGGCGGGCATCATCCATCTATCTGTCCAAATCTCCACGCAGACCAAGCGTCTTGTGTGTTCCGCGGAGGAAATAGAAAATTTGTCACGGTTACCGACCAAATTAAAACCAATTAATAATCACAACAACCAACAACAGGAGGGCGCTTTTTTTCAACGTCCTCTATATTTGGTGGGTGGGTGCGGTAATGATGAGCTTTTTTCATCTCCTTAACGTCGTTTTTTAATTTCCTGGGATAAATTAGTCCGGATTAGATCACCATTCACTCATCGTCGGCGTCGCATCCACCCACTCAGTCAAAGCCTCAAAACTCGCCCGCTTCGGGAGTGCCGAGTGCGTGTTTTTGTTGGCTTTTTTTTGCCTCCGCATTCCACTCTTGTCATCTTGTCTCATCTGTGTCGCCGCCAAGAGCAACACCCAGCCTCTTCAGACACCCTCCTTCAAGTCTAGTCCTTCGTATTTGTTGTCTCTTGATGGCGTTTCCTTACTTTTCACTTTTCGAATCATCCCTCCGCCGCCGCCGTCGCTCAGTCAATCAAAGTCCTCGGCTGTAAAATCACCCGAAAAGTCTAATGAAACGAATGAGCCGAAAGCAACAAGAATTGGAAATCGGCAAACAGGGGGAGGGCATAAAAGAAGAAAAAGAAAAAAAAACCTTGAAAACATCTGACGCCGCACTTCGGCACTTCCGATTACTTACTTCAGCTGCAGCATGCGCGTCAAAACCGACTGTCTGCGGCCCCTGCGGCTTTAATTACTTTTATTGTTCATCATCGTGATCCACATCAGCAGTTTCCTCAAATCCATGACCTTTAGACGTAATCCATGCATTCGCGTTTCAATTATAACCGCATCGCTACATAAATTCTAATCCCTCGCAACAAGAAATGTCATCCTCATCCGGCTTAGGATCTATATGACGATGGCGATATTTTAATTATAATTGGGGGGTGCGCGCACCACACTGCGACATTATTACGCACTATTGTGATTAGTATTAAAGAACATGCACTGCGGTTGAGCGGCTAATACGCGTGACGAATGAAGACACATGCTGTGGATGACGCTAGCTGCATGCAAAATGCACCCCTGGCTGTTCAGCGCAAAAGACGTAAAAGACATGAGGGACGCAAGGATGAGAGATTATGTGCACACGTGAGCAAGGGTCTAAAGATTATGGCAATAGCAACAGATCAGTATCTTTGAACTCTTAGAATCATATACAGTGCTTTTCATTTATCCCCGCACATAGGCCAAAAACTCATAAAACAGATTCGGTGATTGCTCCCAAACCAATGGGGCGAATTGAATTTTCTCTTCGGATTCTTATTGCTAAAAAGTAATCCGCCTCGCAAACTGTTTTTGCGCGGCCACCAGAGGGCACCGTTCACCCCCGCCAATTTATTCCCATTTTCTCCCGAACGATGCTCCCTAGGGATATGCGGATGACGGCAAAACCCGTCAAAAAAGTATGCTCTATCATTGTAGAAATTTTCATTGTTACACCTTTTCGCGTTTCCGTACAATAGGCGAAAAAGTAAAGTTTACAAAGTTGGAAATGTAGATATCTCGGAAACGCGAAAAGCTATAGGGTTGAAAATTTTCACATTGATAGAACATACTATTTGACGCATTTAGCCGTCATCTGCATTTCCCTCGGGAGCATCGTTCGGGAGAAAACGGGAATAAACTGGAGAGGGTAAACGGCGCCCTCTGCCGGTCGCACAAAAACAGTTTACGAGACGGATTATTCTGACCAACAAGAATCCGAAGAGAAAATTGAAATTGCCCGAGTGGTTTGGGAGCAATCACCGAATCTTTTTCTTGAGTTTTGTTTTGCTTCCGGTATCGTATCTCTAGTAGAAAATTTGAATTTTAATACGGCCCTGGAATACTTGCAGCGCTCTGCATTTAAAAACAGCTCAACGCAGCAATGTGTCTTGTGTGCATTCCATCCCCTTGTCCGCCTTGAAACGGGGGATGGGGTGCGTAATTTAAGCGCAGCCCACGTGATGGCATGCGTCCGTGAACTTGATCTCCTAACAAGTCTAGCGCTTCCTTCGCCATAAATCAGGGCGGTCGTTAGGAAATTAGTGTGACGGTTGCGTGCGCCACGCACCCGGTGGAAAGCTTATTAGCGATTAAAGGCGCGCCTGGGCGTAAAAGGCACGCTTGGTCACAAATAGAATTTGCATGTCGACGTTTAATTTTTGCTTTAATTCGGTTGTTTTAAATCGGCGCGCTTTGATGAAAGCTTTGAATTCATGCTGAGCGCCCCGGGGGGCGGGTGTTCGCACGTTGTTTACTTTGTAACTTTGTCAACGGTGCGCTAGAGCTCGATATGCGAAATGCCGAAATGCGAAGCGGCCGTTTGTTTAACGCCGAGTCAACGCACCATCGCCAATATTGAACCAGCTCAACTTTCATTCTCTGCTCTTGAGCTTCAATCCTAACCTCCATCATGATAAAAAGTTGTGTGTATGCACTGCTAATCGAAGAATTAACTTTTTTTCCATTGCTTTCTTATACCTAATGACTATGTGCTTTTTATCTGTTTCAGGTGAGTTTCTGCTGGTTCAAATTTCCATTTTAATTTGGTCGCCACGCTAATTAGCATTAAGCCGAGCCGTTAATTGGAAAGCAGGCCGCCGCGCGGAAAAGTTCGCTCTCTCGGGGTAAGACATGATATAATCAATAATTACCGAAGTTATAACAATGGCGCCGATAACGCGAGCGTCGCAGTGTCGCTGGGAAAAAATTAAACTTTCCACCGCCGCCGCCGCCGCCGCCGCATCGTGCATGAATACACTCGCTCACTCCTTCGATACTTCAAGCGCTTCAAGTCTTCAAATCTCGCCAGCCGCACCAAATAAAGTGTATACTGTATGGTCTAACCTGCAACGTGCACGAATTTTCTAATGTGTCTTGTTTGAGGGCGAGTTGTAAGTTTTCCGCGCCCTTGCATCGCACACTCACTTTCATAATACCTTCTAACGCTTCTAATAATACGGCTCCTCGGCAGCAAGCGTCAAGCGGCAGCCCAGCGGACAAAACGAAGGAAAAAAGTTTTTTAATTAACGAAGTAACGAAATAAGAAAGAAGTTATACTTTCATACTTCTATATAACGCCGAAGCCGAGGATATAGATATTTCATGTATTTTGCCAAGGTTCGTTTTTCTTTCCGTCTATTATATGGAGTGTGGAAAAATGGCTTTTGTCGAATTTTCGGTTGGCCTCAATACACTTCCACCTTCCACTTCCAAGTACTGAAGTACTTACTGCTGGCTGTAATCTTTAATTTCTGGTTTCGGCACGCTTACATTATTAAAACAACTTCTTGCAAACTTTTCAGCGGTTGGAATTAAAAAATAATTAAAATGCGCTTCAAACTTTGTGGGAAACACAGCAAATGTTGAATATGGAACATGGAGAAGAAAGCCAAGAATGCCTAAAATGTCCTCAGCTCCTCTGTTCCTGTAAACTGCAACTATAACAACACACTACTATACTTATTACTATATGGTTTCTGTTGGTTGGGTGTTACATGGGACATGGGACTAAAGTTTGTCGATAATTTCAACTTCAACTTTGCAATGCAATATTCGATCGCAGACTTATTTATTGCAGTTTGCAACTTGCAGTTGCAGGTCATCAATCGGTTGGCAGAAGTTCGAAATCAAATCACAACTTTCATAGTAATTGCACCTTTTTGCACTTTATGCACAAGAGCATAACGAGCTTAACGCCAAACTATATTTATCGGTGTAATAATGAAAACTGTTGGGATTTGTTGAACCGAAAACCCAAGATCAACGGCCCAAGTGGCTTCTAAGCCTCCCAGTGAGCTCCATAAGACGGCGGAGACTTACCAAGTCAGAACTTGCCAGACGGCCTTGATTTGTTGTCCATTTCTTATTGCAACACTTACCAAACTCTACCTTAGTGCATTGTTTCAGAATTATTTTAACTTTGTTAACTTGTAGATCACATAGTTGGAATTCCCCGAACGGCGTAGCGTGATTGCATGACAGTTCAACTAGTAGCAGCAGAGTCCCCAGGTCCAGGAGGTCGGAGGTTTCGCATCGCAATCATTTTCGCTCCTGGCCTCCTGTTTAAACGCGAGTACGTTGCACATGCGGCTCGAAAGCAATGATGATGCATGCACACCAGGGACTCCATACAATGTATCCCCATCCCGGCCATCCCCGTTCCTATAGAGTTAGAGAGGAGCGAGTGTATCACCGGATTGCAGAAGGTGGGAGTTGGGAGTCGTGTCCGTTTCTACTCATCATTGTTCATCTGTGTCATCAATGCAAGCTCACTCGTTCGATTTCGACGCCGACGCAGGAGGCAGTCATTCAGAATGTGTCGTCCCCCTGGATTCCCCGAGGAGCGTGCACTCTACAATGGGCGGCAGCTTATAGCCATAACAACGGTGGTTAGCATATTTTGTGTATATGCTTGTATCTTGATTGTGATCGGCGATGCATGCGACCGGATCGGATCGGATCAACAAAAACATGAACCTGAGCGATCTGGGATCTAGAAGAAAATTGATGGCACGAATTGATGAAGTGGCGTACTAGAGTGAATCAAATTGATCAGTCTGCTCCTCTGCTTGGATCGATGGAATTATTTCTATTTTAACAATGAACAGTCGTGCACTATGCGCATTGAGAGGGATTAGGATTATACATATGCACCTTGCACCTGGCACGTGCAGCATCCACTCAGGTATACCTTAATTGCGATACGTTGCGTTGTCATTCGTGCTTTATTTGAATCCGTCCCCCAGTCCCTCTCAAAAAAAAACTGATAACGTTAAGCTGCTTATATATTGACGATTTTGTGTTAGTTTATTTTATTTTGTGCGAGGCAGGGAGGATTTTTCAATTTTCACAGATAGCACATGTTCCGTTTCCCGTTGAAAAATGCACACTTCGAAATATGCTTATTTCTAGTTCGTCAAACAAATTCCTTCCGATACTGCCTGCTTTATGTGCGAAGACGCGCGCCCGCGCCTCAAATTCAATGCTTTCGAACCTTCAATGCAACTACATGTTAGTTTTCCCGCGCAGCGCGATTTCTTTGCCAGCATTGGAAACATTCGCCAGTCGCCACTCGAAGACGCCGATTGATGTCGAAGAGATGAATTCCTCGCTCTGCGACGCATTTTGATCCTTCTTCTTCGGCATGTACAGCCCACCCACCCCTGCGCGCACTCCGATTCAATATGTATCGAATCCATTCGAATGCATAATTTATATTCGATTGTTACGAATCGCAATCTCTCAGAGGCCTCCGAGCGACATCGACAATTCGACATCATTATTTCGTTGCTGCAAATATGACGAAACTTGTTTGGTTGTTGGTTTGCTGCTGGATGTTGTAAATAGAAATTCCACTTCAGCTCAGCCCTCTATCCTCTATATTATTGAGGCATTGGGGAACGACAAAGGGTAGACGGGGGTTGTTTACATAATCCAGGTACAAATATCCCATCGTTAGGTGTTTATCCTGGGAAAAGTAGGAAATCATCTTCGATATTTGGACCTCCATAAAACAGCACAAAATCGCTATAGATTTTTCAGAGGAGTTGAAATTTAAAAAAAAGGCTACTATTTTTCCAACTGTTGTTACTTCTGTTATTCAAACTGTTGTACCAACTGTTGTTGAAACTGTTGGACATCACAAATCAGTAAAATTGCGCAGAATCCCTATAAATATATTTTAGGAGTAAAAATTAAGAAAAGGCAACTGTTGTCTCAACTGTTGTTCTAACTGTTGTTCCAACTGTTAATCCCACTTTTGTTTCAACTGTTGTTCAAACTGTTATTCACACTGTTGTTCAAACTGGTGTTCCAACTGTTGTTGAAATTGTAAAGTGGCACAAAATCGTTATAAATATTTTTCAAGAGTAAAAATTTGGAAGAGGCAACTGTTGTCCCAACTGTGATTCTCACTGTCGTTTCAACTGTTAATCTAACTATTATTCCAACTTTTGTTTCATCTTTTATTTAATTTTTTATTCAAACAGTTGTTGAAACTCATGTTCTAATTCCAACTGTTGTTCCAACTGTTGTTGAAACAGTTGGACATCCGTAAAATGGCACAAATTCGTAATAAATATTTTGTTCAGGACTAAACATTTGAAAAATGCAACTGTTGTTCAAACTGTTATTTCAACTATTGATTCAACTGACAACTGTTCTCCCAACTGTTATTTAAACTGTTCTTGAAACTATTGTTGCATCTGCTGTTGCATCAGTAGTTGTGTAATATTTTTGAGGTATTATCAAACAATCGGGTGATGCATCGACCGTAAAAAAGGAATAAAACATAATGAATCAGAATTACATACGTATGGAACAGAACGGCGTATAAATTGTGCACGGGAATGGTGCGGGGGAAGTCAACGCACTGTGCGCATCCCCGAATTTATCTGTCCCTGTCCCCAATCGCGCACAAAACTGTCCCTATAAAAATTACCATTTCACCCTCAAAACGCACCGAGGAGCATATTTTCTGATCGTTGGCACAACAACCAAACATTTACTGAATGTGAGCACGTAATTTCTGCGCTATAAAATGCCCCACAACAAAGTCCACTTTACACGATCATGCAGGCAACACCCTGTATAGCAAATGTTTGATTATGTAGTTTATGCATGTGTCGATGCCCAGACGGTTATAATTCTTTTCAATATGTTCGGCAATGTGATCAAATATGTACCGATCTGTACAGATTCCCTAAATATTCATTGCCGAGCGTTTGCACATCGGAAAACATGTTTTTTTTTATTTCCCTTGGGACGGATAAGGTTTAACAAGTCCGGCACTCCTTAGCGATGTGATGATGCGATTCTATTTAGTCAATTTCGGGCAATTTCTTATTTCGGGCATATACAAAAGAAAAATGAGACATTTAGCGTTTTATAGACGCAATGTCATTCTGTCATTCGGCACGTTGCGAGCAAGTGCTCGTTATGCGCACGTTACGCGCCCAATCGTCACTGAAGGACCAAAAGGGAGCCAAGGACTGAAAGCAAATGAAGAGAATTTTTAACTGTCCTACACAGCACGTCGCAGCTCTGAAAGCTCTGAAAGTAAAAACGCAAGCAATGTCCTTCAGCTTGTTACCAGTTGTGCTTGAGCCACCCGGAAAGGTTGTTGCTCATTTTGTCCCTGGTTTTTATTTCCGCCCCCTCTTTCTGCGCCCATTCTGTTTTGCATGTGCGATTCGCCGTCTCGTGCGTTATGCAATAGTAATTTGCCTCTTTTTTCGCGCGCGCGCTGCTTGTCGGTTGTTACTGTTGGAGAGCGGGTTTATGGAGGTCGACTTTTATATCTCGGCCCGGGGCCCAACGCCGAATAAAGAGCCAAAAGCACGGTGGAAGCAAAATAAGAAGTGTCAACCTGTGTGCTTGCAAGGTGCTTCCACCAAAACGCAAAGATGTCATATTTAGCAAGTCGGAACGTTTCCAAGAACATGTTACAAATCTGAAAACCGACTGAAACCAATGATGAAACATTTTCGTGGAAGAACGTAGAAATGCTCGGTCATAAACTATATATTGCACCTCCTGGAAACGTCAAGCTTTGTTGCGGCCTGACCGGGTGGCCATAGTCAAAGTTGCGCATTCCGCGAATGATATTCGTCTGTTATTGCAAATTTGCCAACCATGCGCAAAGCGTCGCTTTGTCTTTCATCACATTACGCTCCGGCTCCGCTTTCCGCCACCGAGTTTATTCATATATTTATTTTCGACGTTTCGGCCCAGAGGATGCTTTAACAAGAATTCATGTTATTTCATATCCATATGATATTTTTGAACATACCTTGCTGTGCCAAAGTTCAACCGAAACCTAAACGAATGTGAAACAAAACGGGGAAAATTCACAATATAATATAATCTACAAAACCCACCGCAGAATGCAATATTACATTTGATAAATATTTTATTTCACGTTTTTTGATATTATACTATTCTAGATTTTGAGTGTGTTTTATGTTTTTGTTCATTAAATTATACGAAATAAAAATCTGCTTGGATGAAGCATTCTCTGTGACCTGGGATATATTGTGATATTTCCGCGTCTAGATTAAGACCATCACGGTACTAAAATATGCCCTTTTCGTACGTCCTGTACTTACATCTTATTCGCGAGGCACAGCCAGGAGTCACGCAGCACACATGTGTTGTTGGTGACTTTGTCGCGTCGAGGGTAGTTTTTTTTTTGCTCTCCTCCTTTCTGCCTTTTCGCCGAGCTGCTTTCCCTGCTGCTTCAACACGACGGCGGTGGCGGCGGCGGTGTGGCGTAGGTGGTACGTGACGTGATCTTTTACCGTTTTTACCACGCCGCGCCGCACGCTGCGGTCGTCCTTCTTTTACGTCCTCATAATCCTGCGCCATGTCATAGAATCACCACCCAACGGTCGGGGGGGGCCGGCACACCGCACGTACAACTCCTTTTAAGTCCTGCCCGTCCTCGTACATGCCATCTAGTATTTTCTAATATCACCGGCGATGCAAAAAGTACTTTTGCACCCCTCCAACACAAATGTAACATTTGTAGCTACAAAATATTGCTTTTTCGTTATCTTCAGTGCCCTCAAGAGGTCATCAAAAATTAGTTTATCTTATCGTCGAGTGTTGATTTAGTAAAATGAATCTTTTACAGATAAAATTCAATCTTGTAGTATTTATTGCCTTTCCCATATCTTTCTTCAGCAGTTTTGGTTTGATTGAACCTCATTTTTCGTTTGATTAATTCCGCATAAAAATTGAAAACAACAACGCAGCGAAAACTTTCCAACAAGAATAAAGCGAAAAGCATTGATTGCCGCGTCCATCAAATCTCGATAAGAAAACGAGAATTAATGAGTTAATGAATCGTTCGCTGGGCGCTATCAACCGGCTCCGATCTCTTTTCAATTAACTCTGGTTAATTAATGTTAACGCACCGAGTTTGATGTGAAAAGTTTACAATCTTTGCATTTTACATTCACTTAACATTTTCGGCAGCGCGCAATTTCTTCCAGACAATTTCCTCCGCTGGGCGACTATAAGAATTCTTATCGTTCGATGGGATACGCCTGGTGAATCATGTCCAGTCGTAATTTGTAGTCGAAGGGTGGAAAAATTCAATTAAAGGTGCTAAAAACATGACCAAACAAAATTTACATCTCCCGCATTTCCAGCGCTTCGAATCCGGCATATCTTATCGCCGGCATCTTATCGTCGTTAAAATACACGTAAATTAATTAACCGAACGCATATAAAACGTGTGCACTTGCATGAAACGGCGGTGGCGGCGGCGACGGTAATAAATGTTGTCAAAACACGAAAGTTTATTTATGCGCGCGTATATAGGTGTTGTGCACCCGCAGGGGTGGCATTTTTATTGTGCATTTTATTATATATTGGGAGTGGGGTGCATTTTATTTGGATTTTACAGTCGCCACTTTGTATTCAGGCGCCCTCAGACAGTGGATAATTTGTGCCTAAAATATAAAAGAAAACACTTTGTATCCGGAAGATGATAGGGTTGTAAAATATGCAAATATGCAGGAGCAGTTTCCATATTTTCTAGGGTTGCCCGGTTTGCGTGCGGATGTCTGTTAGGAGGAGCAAATTGAAAACCTGCAAACCGAATGCAACGCAAAGAAAAAAAGGTGAACTTTCCTCCACATACGGCGAACATCGAACAAGTAACAAAACGGATAATAAATTTTCATAAATTTTTATGTTTTACGACAACATGGGGCGAGGGTGTAAGAGCGCAAGGGTGTGCAAGGGGTGGTTTTGCTTGTTTTGGTGTTGAGAGCCAAGGGTATTAATGTGCGATGTCTGCGCGAGGTGTAAAATCGAGGGGTCAAACTTTTTGCTTTTCTTCGCCGCGCCGCAGTAGTATTTCCGTTTCGTCTCATCTTTCACCACCTTCATCCACGCAAGAGGCAAGACGCAATAGACTAGTGGAGCACGAGCACGGCGACAAGCCAAAACGTCGATACGTTCACGACAACGTCGAAAAAAGGGCGATGGTGATAGTGAGACTGGAGTGCGAAGGGAAAGCTCTGGCAATATGGATGGACGGCGTGTTTACGTTGAATCGTCGTTAAATTATTAACGCCAACACGACGTGGAACACGTGTCGAACTGCGTGCTCAGTGCTCATGCATCGTCCTTCTAGAGTTCTAGAGCTAGACCTGATGACGGTTCCACTTGCAGCACGTTGCAACTTAGGTGCTTTCTGCTTTCTATTTTCAAGTCGGAATATCTCCACAGCTGGGATGACAGATGCTGTCATCGGTCTCATTGGCTGTTGCTGTTGCGAATTGGGGTTGTTTTACTTCTAGATGCGTCTCAAAAGTCCCAAAATAGAACTATTAAATTTAAACTTATTCCCTTTGCAATGTCCTCCAATCATATTCCTTTGCATGTCTCTTAACGATCACATTGTGAACCTGTCCCTTGCATTCGCAGCCCCGGAGCCCCCAATCTCACCCGGTTGCTGCAGCGGGGCTTTGATAATGCCCTGCAACTAACCTCCATGGCAGGAGCAGGAGCTCCAAGTTCATATCTGTACATCTAGATTTCACCTCGCGAGACGTCCACAGCTCCACAATGCACAATCTACGCGCAATCATACAATCATTTGACTGAATTTGCACTCCAGCCGAAAGCTCCCCTTCGCGGGGTCTAGGGTTCTAGGTGCCTGGGATGGCCGGGATTCCATCCTAAAACACAATACCTGTAGACCCTCCAGAGTTGTAGTTGTTCACGACGGTACGACGGTACGGTACCTCACGAGTCACGACGACTTTCCATTCTGGGTCTCAATGCAGCTACTACAGTACCTTTGGAGCGTTGAGGAAGCTTTGCGGATGGTGGTGAAAGCCAAGAGTCGAGTGATCATGGGGCGTAATTTGTGCGTTGCAAAACCGGGCGTTAATCGTCCCCCATTGTTCTTTTCATCCTCTTGCTCCTTGATCTTTGATCATATCGCACATCATGCACACACAACGCATGTCAAGCAGACACTAAAAACAAGTTCCAATTTTAACAGTGCAGTCTCGGTGCAGTCGGTAGGATCGTTGAAGCTGCAAGCCTGCAATTTTTCGAGGACAAAAGCTTCAACCTTATCTATTGTAGTCGGTTTTGTACGGCGTTTTTCTTCGTTTTATTTCCTCATCGTCTCCTCAATGGTTTGTGTTGTATTTAAGCAAGATATTTTCTTATCCCGCATGTGCATTGTGCCAAGCTTTGAAAGGATTAGGGTCCGCTCCACTCCAGAGATTGTTAATTTAAATAAACTAATTAAAGAACAAACAGCCAAATTACGTTTTAATTAATTCTGTTAAGAATAAAACCGTTTGAAAAACGTGTTCTTCTAAACTAAGCTTGAGTCTCGAGTTTGGTTTGCCTAGTTCACTCTTTTAATATAATCTTTTTAATTATATTAAGTAAAAAGCCCAAGCTCCAAGTGCAGCAAGTATGTGCTCAAAATTAATGTTGCTTGTTTTTCTTTTGTTAAATACTTGAAAAGTTCGTAATGCAGGGCGCGATATTATGTTGAGCCATATCAACTTTGGTAATTGCGCGGCATAGTTCGATGAAAGTTCGCCGGCAGGTAGCAAATTTATTTAAAAGCTTTGAAACGGCGCAAAGTTTAAAAAGCTCAGGGTGGGCAATGTAAAAGGCATTAATCGTATTTGTTCTTCGCGTGTAGGCATTTAGCGGCTTGCAGCCGACCCTCGAGGGATGGTATCAGAGCATCGCAGGTCCGGCACATGAAAGACACAAATATAAAAACAGGCAGAATGGAGGATAATGGCATAATTGAATTGCAAAAGTTCAAAAATGATTTTAAAAAGGCACACTAATTGCATTTTGCGCACACGCCCAGAGTTCAGGGGGTGGGCTATTATTCCGGCATTCTCGTGAAAATGTTCATCTTATTAGGCCCCGCGCAGAGTGGGGCGCAAAAAGTGCACTTTGAATGCGAATTTCGCCCAACAAAAAAAAGCTACGTGCGAAATGTTTTAAATAATTACAACGCGTCGATGCGGAGTGCGATATAAAATAAAACACGAACAGGGAATTCAAACACAAATTCAAATTAAAACGACATTTTATTTTAATTACATTCGCACGCTGTTTGTGTGGGCGGGTAAACTTTTGTCATTTTAATTGGTTTCTGTGCATTCCAACGCAAGCTGGGAGTTTATTTGCGCTGATTTATTAAAAATTAAAAATGTTGTACCTATATTGATAATGTTTCCGTCTTTTTATTCGTTTGCCACGTTCCAATGTGTTTACATGGAGCACATGTGTTGACACGACAGCCCAGCAATTCGATTGTAATTTTTAATTCAATCTGCGATTTTATTTGATTTGTTTATTAACTTTTTTTTTTCAATCATCTCGCCCTCTCCGCAGCGCATCCGGGCAAATAATGCTTGTGGAATTCTCATCGTCACACATTCGCGTTGTTTCATCGCGCATGTTAATGCCGATATGATTGATTCGATTAAACGCCATACCGTCATGAAAAAAAAAGTTTCCAATTTTCCATCGCCCGAAGATAAATGAAGTTGTGCGCAATTTGGCCAACAAACGAATTGCAATTTCGATGACTAGACATTTATTGTTGTGTTGTTCGAATTTCGAAATGGAAGCTTTAAAGTTTTGCAAACTCTACAGCCGCACAAAAAGTGATATAAGGTGTTAAGAAGTTCGGTTCGGTAGCGCATTGAAAAATGTTGAATCTAGATTCTAGATTCTAGATAAAAAATAATCAGACGTTGCGTCGCATCGTGAAAATATCGAGTTACATGCTGTGCCTACCTGTGTGCGCCCAAAGTTAGGCATCCAAAGTTTTTAATTTGATTTCCTGCCGTGCGATGGCCCACCCCATGAAATATGAAACTTGAGAACGTGGCTCGTATTTCACGCGCGTTTTATTATTTTTTTATCTGACAACAAATAAGCGTAGCATGAACATTTTTATTGCGGCTCAAAACACAGCATTTTAAATTTCCCGCCAAAATCTGAATTGCTGGAACGGCTGACTGTAGGAGTCTGTAGGAATGTTAAGTACTTAGTGTTGCCTATGTTTGTGGGCGTGGAAGCAGCAGGAAGTCCGTGAGATGCAGGCACGCAGCGAAAGCTCTTTGCGCCTTAACACTCAAGACTTAAGACTTAAGACTTAAGACAATCGATGAATGCATGTACCATTTTCCATTTGTAGCGTGTCGAGCCGAGAGTTGGTAGTATTTTATTGTGCAACAAGCGACAATCACAAGCTCATAAAATATGAGACATTCGTTGGCTGTGTCGTACAAATAAACAGTTTTCGAAAGTCAAAATAGACAATAAAATATTACAAATTACTAAAAGCGTGTACTATGCGACGTATCATAAAATCTAAATTTTAGATTTAAACACACTTCAGACTCAGACTCATTTAAAATGCACTTTGATTTATGCTTTATTGTTTCCTCCGAACACTCTGAAACGAGCTTTTACCTTTACCTCTACGCCGCATTTACAACTCGGCGTTACTTTTGTCGAGAAGTCGAGTTTCTTCCTGGTCTAGATTCTGGACTCGTTTTCTTCACTTTGGTGCCGCTGGCGTAGGTGGAACACCCACATCTACAATAGAATATCGTTTTGATTTCATTCACGGCGTTGTTCCGAACGTTGCGAGTCTAGAGTTTGCTTTGGTTTTTGAGTTCTCGGCGATGTCTCGAAGTCTCCCAGTTTCCAACCGTTTCCAACTTTAAGTCATAACCCAGTGCAGCAAGACAACAAGTCGCAACGCGTCGCGATTCTCATCGTTTGCATTTGCAGTTATAGTTAATGTTGGTGACTTTTTAGTTTACACGAGGAGTCTAGTTTCCTATTTCAAGTAAGTTTACGACTTCTTACGACCACTAGAACTAGAGTTTTATTGCAACTACAAGAAAACATTCGCTCTATCTCATGATGCACGAGAATTATTGACATTATTGACAATATTGACAAATTGATGGGCGAAGGAATCATCCGAAGGGGGTGATGGACAATTTCGTCGCAAATTGAATAAAAAAAAAGCAAATCGTGGATCATTAGCACCGTCGCGCGGGGGCGCACATCTGCACCTGACTCGGACAAATCGCCATCATTTATGATCCGCCGCCGCACACGTCAAAACTTAATGATGGCCGGCTCCGCACACATCTCTTCCGATGGTAGAGTATCATCCCCCGGACTGCCGATCGACCGC
Organism: Geostiba sp. GC000077; assembly: GCA_030264215.1. NCBI lineage: Eukaryota > Metazoa > Arthropoda > Insecta > Coleoptera > Staphylinidae > Geostiba > Geostiba sp. GC000077. The sequence continues at coordinate 795 of JARJDQ010008733.1, read as the reverse complement.
AAAGTCGCGGAGAATTGATGGCGACGAATCACAATAATGACAAGCGGGTGCGTTTGCGGCTAACCGAGCTCGAATGACCATTTCATGATGATCTGATGCGTCACCTCGAAATTATCGCCACTGTGGTTAGACTGGTTCACTGGTTAGATATTAATGTGTTCTTCTACTGACTGTTTGATATTTCCGCCCAACGGAGGAAAATAAATGGAGCTTGAGAGTGACAAAAGATATTACTAAAATGTTTGTACTGAAAGAATCATACAGAAGAATCAACTCTGTATCAGGAATCGTAAAATTTCGTTCTAAAACCCAACTTTGAATGCTTAAAAACGTGTTTGTTAGCGATGAAACGTTAAATTTTGATGTCAAATATGTTTTCTCGAAATTAAATTAAATATTTTTTTTCTTACCAAAAGGAATATTCGTGCACCACGAAAAACCTAGGTTCGGAGTTTTAAACGTGTTTATTTTCGCTGATCCAATCGGTTTTGCGGTTGATGTTTACATTGGAAGTAAATAATGTATAAAATTTTGGTCCTGAAAAGATCATTTCTGTGCGACGAATCGTAAAAGTTCGCACTAAACCCCAACTTTGGTGCCTAAAAACGTTTTTTTAGCACTGAAACCTTCAATTTTAATGTTAAAAATGTTTTCTTGAAATAAAATAAAATAATTTTGTTTCTTACCAAAAGGAACTTTCGTGCACCACGAAAAACCTAATTTCGTAGTTTTAAACGTGTTTATTTTCGCTAAATCGATCGATTATGCGTTAGAACGTTAATTTTTGAAGTTAAA
>JARJDQ010008716.1:0-13086 GCA_030264215.1 Geostiba sp. GC000077 | reverse complement strand
TGGCATAACGCAATAACGTATTAACGCAATAAACTCTTTAGTACATATATTATAAGGGTAGGTCTCGGTCCATCGCCCCCGGAACGGCCATAATTTCCGCCACCACCGGAGTCGTAAAGCAATTATTAGCGGACGTTTTTAGTTCCCTGCCCGGGAACATTATGGTCCTCTAACCCTCTAACCCTAACCATTGGCACTTGTTCACTTTACCACGGAACCACGGTTAGATTGCACAAAAATTTACAGTTCTACCCACTTTTCAGTTTCTAAAGTGGTCTTTAATTTGGCAAATAATTTAAACCCTTGCAATTTGAAAAATTAGGTACCATTAGCGTGGAGCGCCGAAAAACATGCGAATCTTCAAGTCGGCCGTAATTAATCACCGGGGATTAACGCTCGAGGAGACTCTTCAATGGGCTCCACATGCGATAATCGTACGCGGAGGGCACGGCCACCCAAACCGGACAAGGCGGACGCGAATTTAAATAAATAACTCGCGGCTTAATCGCAGGTGACAAGGAGTCATTTAACAACAAGAAGCGCGCCGGTCCTGCAGGGGACGCCAGGCCCAATGCGTGCGCCTGCATGGTGCACGCTCATTTCGGGGCTTATTATATTGCCGCCGCTCCCCGCCTAAATGTTTTTAAATTTCGTTTATTGCCATTTGCCGGCCACCGGGATGCAACCAAAAATAAACGAAAGACCTGTGGTCAAAAATGAGTGGATACTTTTTTTCAAAGGGACACGGGATACGAATTTGATTGCAAATTAATTGTTAGCGCAGTATACAGGGAGTCTTACCACACATGGAAGATGTTATCCAATAAGATGATGATTGTAAACTCCACCGATACAGGAAGATTAGACCCTCTTGTGATAAAGTATTCTATCTGTGAGGGCCTGCACTACACCTAGGCCCCATACCCCAAGTTCTACATAATGAAGGAGTTTATAAGCTTTTAAGTTTAACACCTCCCAGTGAAGAAAAAAAACACGAAGCTGTGAGCACGTCACAGGCACCACAGGGTGGAGGTCAAAATGTCCAAAGTCATTCTGTTTTGGTTCGAAGATACCAAAGGTACATACATACATACATACACCAAAAGGCGAGACAAAGTCTGCGACTGAGCAAAAAAATGCAGCGCTGCTGTAGAAGCCAGAGAATTCCATTGAGCGTCGAGAAAACTAGAGGATGCTTCGCATTCTATTAAGCGCTAATGCACAAAAGGACCGCCACACAAGAAGATACCAGACGGGTAGCCAGTAGCTACCTGATATTACAACGAAATGCGATTAAAACTGTGGAAGCTGAGCGCGCAGATAAAAAAGTGTAAAATGCATGCAACTTAAGGAATGGGGTAAAAACTTGTTTAAAAATCCCTGTGGCCCCTGCCATGAACAGTGTGTTTCAGATAAGTCCGGAGATAAATCTAATTGGATTGACTGTAGAGCTTCTTTAATTATCCTCTCAACACTTGGACCGTTGGACCCGTAAACCCGACACTGATAAAATTGACTGGAGGTTTTGTACAAAGTCGAAATTTCAAATAAAAAAGAATCATGTTTTATTAAGTTCACAATGGTTCAGTTGTCGACAGATCGCACAGAGCATCCGTCGTTAAAATCATTTCCTCAACTATAATTGTTAATAGTATTTACATATAAACAGTCTTCAATAATATTCATTATTTTCTTATCTCGTCTCATGTCATGTATATAATCGTCGGGTTTAAGATACAAATCTATATTTACAAAATATTCCTTATAACATAATGACTAATAAGCGCGTTTCAATATCATTCCTTCTTCATCGTGATCATGTCGTCATTAATTGAATTTAACAATGTGTCGAATTAGAAGATACTTCTATAAAAATGATGTTTAAATAAATAAATAATCGCCTATAAATTATGTACAAATCATTATTTACAAGATTACTGGTTGCCTTCTTCTGTTGAGTTCCTGTCCTGCGTGAAGATTAAGTATTCGGTAATGCCGAGAGAAACGGAGTTTTTACAAAATTACATTAAACATCGTCGAATTACTTAATCCTAGTGACATTTAAATAGATTTTACGTAGTTTCCGTTATCGAATGTTGTCTTGTTGCTTAACTTACTAATTAAGTGAATAACAGCCTTTATAGTTTTTTCCTTAACGTGGTGGCGCGCGAACTCAATTATTTGATTTATTTGATTCGAAATGTCATTAAACGAAGTACGTCCGCGTTTGTGGTTGGGTGTCTGGAATGGTCGAGTAGACGTGGTGCGGTTCGCGGCACGGTGGATATTGTGAGTACTGCGGGGGGCGGTTGTCGATGGAGACATAGCTGTGGTTGAGCTGATCGGAGCCATAGTGCTGGCTGCTGGTGCTGGAGGCGCCCTCGTCCTCGGTGCTGCGTGCCGACTCACCCGAGACGTACGTGCTCTGGGTGGGCGTGGGTGTGAGGGCGGCGTGCACCCCCGGCATGGTGTTGTACTTGAACCACGCTTCCGGCGCGGTGGGCGCCGGCGTGTAGCGCGCATTCGTTTTGCATCTGATTTCCGCCGGCTTCTTATTCCGGCGCACCGAGCGCATGTTCACGTCCGGCATGGCAAAGCGCAGCTTCTCCCAGAAGCGGCGCTCACCCCAGCGGGTCACCGTGCACGCGCGCAGCAGGTCGCGTAGCTCCGGGTCCATCGGCTCCAGCGGATCGCCGCTTAGTATGCAGACGAGCTTGTGACGGTGGCCGGTACGCAGGGCGGCTTGGAGAGCGGCACGGAAGTCGGGACGCGTCCATTCGTTGCACAGAAGCGCCGGCGACACCACGAAGACGACGCGTCGCGATGCATCCGCCGCGCCGATCATCGCGTCGGCCAGGTAGGACGCGCCGCCCATCAGATGCAGGTCGCGATAGTGCAGGCACATCGCAAAGCCGGCCTGCTCCAATTCGGCGGCAACGTAGCGCGCCGCAAAGTCCTCGTCTTTGTGGCTGTACACCACGTAACAGTCGTAGAGCCGGTCTTTGTCCTCGCTGTCGTGCGCGGTGGTGCTGTCGTGGAAGAGCCGAATGCCGTATCTGGAGTGCGCCCACAGGCGCACGTCCTGCCGATAGACGAATGCGATCGCGCCGAGCAGGCACACGATGATCAAGGCGATGAGCGTTGCCGCCAGCAGCGGCACGTACGTGCCACCCAGCAGAGGGTTGTTCTTGATGATCTGCTCGCGCTGTATCACCGAGGTGGCGACGGCGTTTGCCGTATTGTCGCAGCGGCGGATCACCTCGGCGAGCGTCTCGCCGCCGGCGGCGTTCTCGGCGCAGTAGAGGCGCGTCGCGTCGCCGCCCGTGGCGCGCAGCCACGCTTCCAGCCGCCCCACGGAGTTGCAATCGCACGACCACTTGTTGCCATCGAGCGTGACGCGCGGCGGTGCGCCCGTCTCGGTGTCGGCCGCCAATTGCTGCCACGGCGTGAAGTCGACGATCTTGTTCTCGTCCAGCTTCAGCACCTCCAATTTGCGCAGCTTGCCGAAAGTGTTGTTGCCGACGAACGCGATCTGGTTGTGGTCCAGGTACAGCTCGTTGAGCCGCTCCAGCTGATCGAACTCGTAGCCGCGCAGCTCCTCCAGATGATTGTTTTCCATGTGCAGCACTTTCAGCGACTTGACACCGTTGAACGTGCGATTGTGGACGTGCACGATGTTGCTGTTGTTCAAGAAGAGCACCTCCAGTTTTTTCTTGCCGATGAATACGTGACTGCCCAGCTCGCCCAAGTTATTGCCGTCCAGGTAGATTTCGGTCGCGTCCATCGGAATCTTCTCCGGCACGGCGGTGTAACCAGCGTTGCTGCAATCCACGACGTTGGATGACCACGTGTGGTCGTGGAAGCAACTGCAGTTCGTCGGGCAGGTCATCTCGCAGTCGCACGCGTCATATTCACAGCAATGACACAGCGCGAAGCAATGGGTTGTGTAGGGACACAAAAATTGCGAAGGCTTCAACTCCAAGAGAGGTTGTGGAGGTGATCCTCTAGAATGTGCCAATTCGCAGGTCACGCTGTCCAAATCAAGTACTTGCGGGTACTGTCTCAAATTACTGAGGTGGTTAATCCTCAGCAGCCATTCCATGGTGCAATCACAGTAAAACGGATTACCGCCGATGAAAAACTGCGGTAGGTCCTTGTTATCCGGCACTGGAGCCAAATTCAACGCGGCGAGATCCAAATATTTAATATCGTTACCATACAGCACCACTTTTTCCAAATGCGCTTTCGTGCTGAACGTGCCGGGCTTCACGCTCGAAATGCGGTTGTTATTCAGGAAGAGCGTCTCCACGCTGTCGGGTATCGAGTTGGCCGACACCTCGGTGATCTGGTTGAAGCTTACATCCAGCATTTTGATCTTCAGCTTGTAGTAGACGTCGTAGTAATTGCCCAGCTCGGGGATTTCGTTATCGTGCATATCGAGCCACTCGAGGCTGGGCGGCAAGTGGCTGAAGTCGAACCAGGCGAGATTATTTGCGGAGACGTTCAGCCAGCCGAGGCTCTTCAGATTCGTGAACACGCCGCTGATATCGGTGAGCTCGTTAGAGTCCAATCGGATGGCACGCAGGAGCGGGTTGCTGGCGAAGGCGCTCTGCTCCACGTACTTGATGCGGTTCGATGCCAAATTGAGCACTTGCAGCTCCGGTAGCGTGGAGAATGCATCTCTGGAAATGTTCACGATGTGATTGTCCACCAGGCGCAGGCCGTAGACGGAAATCAGCCCCTCAAAGGAGGAATTCTTCACGGTTTCGATGCGGTTCTTGCCAAGGTCGAGCGTACGCAGATTTGTCAGTTTGCCCAAGCCCTCGGGCACACCACCCAGCATGTTACCATTGAGCACTAGCTCTTGCAGATTGGTCACGTTCTCGAAGGCATTGGGATGAATCTGCTCGATGTGGTTGGCGTCGAGGAACAATTGATTCAGCGCGTACATGCCGGCGAAGAATTGCGAGTCGACTTTAGAGATGCGATTATGCGACAACGTTAAGGTATGCAGGTTCTTCAGTTCTGCGAACGCACCTTCCGCAATGAAATTGATAGTATTGTGCTCCAGGTTGAGATATTGCAGGGTGTACAAGTCGTGGAAGAGGCTGGCGTCGATACGAGTCAATTGATTGTGGGCCAAGTGTAGGGATACCAAACGAATGAGTCCCGAAAAGGTGTCTCTGTTAACCCATTGGCTGGACAGTTCGTTGCGTGATAAATCAAGGACCTGCAGCTTGTCCAAACCCTCCAACAATCCAGGCGCGAGAACTGTCAACGTGTTATTGTGCAAGTAGAGGTAACGCAATTCTCGCGAGGACTGGAAGAGTTCGGGGGGCAGAGCCACCAAGCAATTGCTCGACATGTTCAGATATTGCATGGCGTTCAAGCCCACAAACGCCCGATCACCGAGGGTGGAGATAGCATTCTCCTGCAAGTGCAACTGTTTGAGGGCACGCAGTCCGCTGAAGCCATTATCGGGCAGCGTGATTATGTCGTTATCGCTGAGATCTAATATCTCCAGCCCGCCGACGCAGGCGTGCCCGGGCGCCAGCGGCCCATTGCCCCAGTCGGAGAATCCCAACGAGACGACCTCCTGAAGTTTGTTGCGCGTCAAGTTGAGATGCGCGAGGCTGAAGAGCGGACAGAACAAGTCCGGCGGCGCGCTCCAAATATTGTTGTCGGCAAGATCCAGGCTGCGAAGTTCGGCCATGCCGCGGAAACTTTCCGCGTGCAGCTCCAGCGTCATCGCCGACCAGTCGGAGTTGTGCGACCGCAGCGAGAGCCGCTTCAGATGGCGCACGCTGGTGAGCCCGGCGGCGGGAATGTTGCGAATCTTGCAGTACTCGACGCCGAGATCCTTCAGCCGGCGGAACTTGGAAAGGAACCCGGCGCCGTTCCGTGTCGAGTCGATGGTGCTCTCGAAGAAGAGCACATCGCTGCACTCCAGCTTCATCGCGGTCACCCGATCCGCCTGGGTTTGCGTCAAATTCGCCAACAGCGCGTCGGCACTGTCGATCGTCCTGATCTGGCAGGAAAGCACGCGCTCCTCCTGCAGCTCGACGTCGTACGCGGACTGCCATTCGCAGCCGCGCGGCACTTCCTCGAAGGACGTCAACGTCCTGCTCTCCACCGCCACTAACAACACTAAGAACCAAATCATGATGGTCACAGTCTCTTGGAAAACACGCGGAAAATTGTCACTCCACCATCGAACTCTTTCTGCTCCCAAACTTCAACAAACAGCAGCGAAAAGTTACTTCAAGTTCCAAACAACACAGCACATTGTTATCCGCACGCGGGTGTCAAGCTTTTCTGGAGTGTAATAAGCACTTTGGGTTGGCAACGGAATACATACGCACGATACTCGAGGGGGGAAACTTTGCGGTATGTCGTGAGGGAACGCGCAACTCGTGAGAGCCGTTAGCACGTCCACTCTCTGCGACTGCCAGAGCGTAACTGCCGTAACTGCCGGCGCCGGTTTGGTTTGGAGTCGCACGTTGCGAGTTGCGACTTGCGTTTGGAAACACCGGTGGACCCCCGACGAGGAGACGCTTTGCTCTCTTCGTCCCTCTTCAGCGCCATCGACAATCGCGTGCTAGTACGAAAGCTCACCGCCGCGGCGTCGAGTTGCGATGGTCATGGCTCCTCCTTTTCCAACTCCCACCCCACTCAGTGCAGCACGCGAAGCACCGAGCTTTTGCTTGCATATCCCGAAGCAGGAACCAGGAATCAGCAACCAGGAACAGTGTTTTCATTGTTTGCTGCGCCCCCGAATGTTTAACTTTTCCAGCGTTAAACAAACAGATTAATTAATACAATAGCTGCACTGCACATCAAACACAATCCGAAGAACCAAAGAACCATAAACACTTTCTTAATTAAATTAATTAAGACGCTTACCTCTACTCAATTGTTACCGGTTTCGACCTCATCTTACCGCTTGTCTTGTTTGTTCGCTACATACTTTCAGCATAGTATAGTATGTACAACAGTACAAGAGAAGCAGTCTGGTATGTACAACTTTCATACCCGAAGAAAATGCACTGGATAATGTTCCCCCTCAGGAAGTTTTGATGTGTGCAACATGCAGCACATAATTTTGATATAAACGTGAAGCGATGCGATACACATCTAACTTCTCCAGCACGCACTCCATACTACTCCACATCCACACCATACGAAACAACTATGCTTCCAGTTATGTGGTAATCCCATTAGCTTCTTAATGAGCACCCTATGCCGATGAAGCCTCTGCTTTCCGATCATCGCATACCCTCAAACTTCCAAGAAACTTTCCTTGCCACTGGTGGAAGATTGGAAGAATTTCGGCAATAAAATCATTTACAACCGCAGATGCCTTGTGCGCTGTGGGGTTTGGTTTAACAAAAAGGTATCATGAACATGAACCACCATGCGATGGTAACTTTCAGACTTTATCATGTCTAGCAGCACTAGCAGTTTCTCTTCAGTATAATGTGCAATGTAACCCCGTTTTTATTGCACCCAATTTAGGAAAAGCTAATGAATAGAAGCCAAGTCTGCCCTATGGTAAGTGAAAGAGATTGTGGTGACTTCTTGGGCACCCATTCTAAGCACATTTAGAAATTTTCATCTTTTAGCCAAATTGTGATTTACAACTCTCGAGCCACTGATTTGCCAAGGATTGTAAATCAAAAGTTTCCAACTGTTTTTCGTCTACTCGTCTACTGTACAAATGTACAAGGTTTTCTTTCTATATTGCTTTTGACTCATATTTAACATTTTAACTCTGGGAATTATTCTATTTTCATAATATCTAGAATCTAGACTCTACACATCTGTGTTAATAGTTGGTGGTTGGCGATTTGATACGCCTTAAAAGAATTATTTGCGGTGAGTAAAATTTATTTGTCTTGTTTGTTATTGGAAGCTCTAAAGTTTTATACTTCTTGGACTCACAATATTTTCGTGTCTCGTGTAGATTGTTTTGTGCTCCGCAGTCATGTTTGCTGCTTAAAGGCATTTCAGCGAAATTGTTTTGCGTTCAAGCGTTATCAAAAAGCAAGTAGTACTACACAAGTACACTAAACTTTAAACAAATGTTCAGTGTTCTGCACTTCTGCGTCACGCTGATAAAATGACAATTGATGAGGCATAAATCTATTCAAACTGCGGTAACTAGCTAATTTGCGGATGGAATGTTGTTCGTTAACATGTGGTAAAAAAAGAAGCAAGTTGTTTTCCAAGTAAAGTGCAGTTATAGACATTTTCAACAATTAGGAGGTTGTGAATAGATGTGAAGAAATGTGCGATGTTTATTAAATCAGCAACTGTTAAAGTATAGTAATACAAAATCATTTAATTAAAAAAGTATGATGTAAATGTTAGAGATATATTTTTAATTTATTTAATTTTAATGTCAAAATATTTATATTTATTATAAAGATTTGATTGTCGATCATCCATAAGATCTTATAGTATATATAGCGACATCTGATAGCTGCAAGACAAATTCTTCAGAATTGCTGAAATAGCCAAACGCTGTTGCAATAAAGAAGATATCTTCATCGTTACATTCTCATCAACTAACAAACATCAATTTCTCATAAGCAGTAAGCAGAAAAGCAGAGATAATTGAATTATTAATTTAATGTACAACTCCCTTTTTACCTCCCATAACTTTGTATTTATTAGTATTATTTATTAGTGTGTTGTCCTCTGTGGTGTAAAACATTAAACTCTCATATAATGTATGTTGCGCCACCTCCTGGCGGAAGGCAGAACCGTTGCATTTAAAATAATTGATTTAGTGTTGCATTTATTATTTACATTAGAAATTAACATCCAACTAAATTTAATTATTCTAAAATTATTAATTTGATCATTGCTTAACATTACTTGCTAATTACTTTAAATAAATTTGGTCAAAATTATTAATACTGTTAGCGTCCTCTAGTAGCATTTTCTAAAGGCTTTACTATTGAAGAGAAAACAGGAAACGGCAAACAAATGATTTGATTTGTTTTGTGCTCGGTGCTCCACGCTCCACCTCGCTTACGGTTTTAATTGTGTTTCAATTCGCGGAGAATTTAATCATTAATAACTTGTTAATTAACCAGTGTTTAAAGCCCCAAGTGATTCAAAATGAGTCGCCGCAAGAAGGCAAAGGTAAATTTATATAATTTATTCGTAAAATCGACTTTTTTGCAGCAAAAATTGATAAAGTTCACTCACCACGATTTCTAGGTTATCTTTATAAACAACATAAATGCTAATGAATGTTAATTTTTAGCTTGAAACTAAGGAAGTCGATGAAAAAGTTAATGAAGTTGAAGAGGATCCAGCTCCAGAGCCTGTAGAGAAGCCCAAAGCTCTAGTCTCTGAGAAGAAACTCGGGACAGGATCAAAAATGCCCAAAAAAGAAGCAAAAAAGGAAGAAAAAGAAGTAAAGAAAGAAGAAAAAGATAAGGAAAAGGATGATAAAAGAAAAGATGAGCTGGAATCAGAGCCCGATGATCCAATAATCAAGGATTTGTTCTCGGGTTTGGAGGGAGCAGCCTTCCAAAGTCGAATGCCTTTTGACAAAATGACTTCAACTGAAGCAGCTTGCTTCCCAGACATTGCCCAGGCTGTAATGCAGACTGTAAAGGTCTACCTGCACATTCGTAATGGCGTGTTGCAGATGTGGCTTGAAAATCCTAAACAGCAGCTAGTAATTGAAGAAGTTTTGGAGAAAATTGAGCCTCCATTCAACAGTGACTTGGCTTTGGTCAAAAGAGTTCACACCTTCCTAGAAAGGAACGGTTTTATTAACTTCGGTATTTTTAAGAGGCTGAAGCCGTTGCCTACTAAAAAATACGGCAAAGTAATTGTAATCGGAGCAGGAATCGCAGGCTTAGCTGCTGCTCAACAACTTCAGCAGTTTGGGCTGGAAGTGATTGTTCTTGAAGCTCGTGATCGAGTAGGGGGTCGCATTGCCACCTTCAGGAAGGGAAGCTACATTGCTGATCTCGGTGCGATGGTTGTAACAGGTCTCGGGGGCAATCCTGTTACAGTCCTGAGCAAACAGATTGATATGGAGTTGCATCGCATTCGCCAAAAGTGTCCCTTGTATCAATCGACTGGTGTTACAGTTGATAAGGACAAGGATGAAATGGTAGAACGTGAATTCAATCGATTGTTGGAGGCAACTTCATATTTGTCGCATCAATTGGATTTCAACTATGCTGGGAATAAGCCTGTAAGCTTGGGGCAAGCTCTGGAATGGGTCATCAAGTTGCAAGAGAAGCACAATAAAGAGAAGCAGATTCAACATCTGCAATCCGTTATTGGATTGCAGGAGAAGCTGAAGAGCAATCAAAAGCAGCTGCTGAATGTTAAGGAGAATATGACTGAGTTGAATGCCAAGTATAAAGACTTGGGCAAAGTTGAGAAACGAGATGTTGAGTTGGAATTTGCTTATCGGAGCACTGCACGGGACTTGAAGGAATTGGCCAAGCAATGGGATCAGTTGCAGGAGCAAGCTAGTGAGATTGAGGAGAAGTTGAAGATCATGGAAGCAAATCCGCCGAGGTAAATATGCGTAGCAAGTGATAAATGATTAGTTTTAAAACACCTTTATTGCATGTAATTTGTGTGGGATGTGGTTTTGGAATTTAGAAGTGAATTCCTGTGCTTTTCCTCTTGTTGGCTTCAGCTACCCTAATACAGGGTGTTCCATTAATCGCGTAATTCCTCTGGAGGTTTTATAGATAGCCTTGAAACAAGTAAATTTAGCGAAAAAAAGTTTAAAAAAAGTTATTCTACAGTTTTAATTTAAGTTTTAATTGAAAGGTTATTTAATTTGTTACCTATTCCAATTGAAATTTTTGATCCATTGGCAATTTTTTTTTATAAAACAAGAATTCATTAGTTTGAGATTGTTAGCAGTTTTTAAAATATTATCGACTTCGTTAATGATGTAGAAACCAAAAATAAGTTTTAAAATAATTCTATAGATTTATTAGGTTCCTTAGGAATTTAGCGCACTAATAGTAATTATTCACTATTGTAGGTTAATAGCAACAACCCAACTACCCAACTATAACAATGTAAAATATTCAAAATGGTAGGATGTTAGGTGGGATAAAAGAAATATTAAATTTTTATTTTACAGTTTTTTGTTTCTTGTTTGATATCATATGAAAGGTCTAGGTCGGCGGACGACAAAAGTATTTTTTTCGCAAATTTAAATAGCATATTTTAAAAGTTATCTTGGAAAATATGCGAAAATAGCCCATTCTGTTGACGTAGAGACATCTATCAAAGAGCAGTGTTAACTTACAACAGGTGTCGCTAGATACACCGTTTCGAGATTTATTTACAATTTTACTATGTCCGTTATTTTAATTAGAGAAAATTGTAAGGAAGCGGCACTTTCATGGTCGCCAACTTTAGATGACATTTCCAGAAGTTTATGCTCACATTTTTTGTTTATCAGCAGGATATCATAAGAAAGGCATGTCTACACTTAGATTGTTCTCATTTTGTATTTAATAATAATAATAATAATAACAATAATAACATTTATTTCAATATAAACAACAATAAATTGTATTTGACAATATAATTAATAGTAGAGTCAAATTAGGTTTGTCGCAGGAAAGATTTGGGGTATAGTCGGTTCAGCGTAAATGTAACCCTGCGTAACCTGTCCGATTGTTCTGTCATTGTTTAGTCCACTTCTGTCAGTGTACAGAACAATGAGAGAAGCATGGTTACAACGCGCCAGCTTACTCTAAACGCAGTATCTATAGTTTTAATTTCTTCTATTCTTTATGATTTGAAAAAAAATGCAAAGAAAGGCAAAGAAATTCTTATTTTTCTCTTTCTTGAGTTTTAAAACTCTGAAATTATTAACCCTTCATAAGAAACATCTATGTTCATAAAGTACATAAAATTTCCTACAAATTGCTCCATTTAGTTTTCTTTTGCGACGAACTGTTCTGGTTCAAGAGATAGTAGAAAATTAGCATATTTTGTATTTTTTCGAAAAATTCGCTAAATCGTTAAATTTATACTTACTATCGTGATTTATCAAATGTTTTATACTGAGTGGGGAAATTTTAGTTGTACATATTTTCTTCTAGTCTCTCGTAAATTTTCTTTAATATTAGTTGTTCAATACTTTTATGTAGTATGTTAAAGTAGTTAACTACTAATTGACAACCTCTGATAAAATCTTTTGCTCAACACCAAAGAAAACTAGTCTCTATAATATTTTATTATTATGAAATCTTGTGAAAATATGCAATCTATGCAATAAAATAGAAGGCATGCGGCATAAATTTCCCGCCAGCGCCGCAAAGAAAAACGTGTTGACTGAGTCTAATTACACAAATGACGCAAAAGCGATAAATTAATAGCGAAACGCGCGCGGTATTAATTTAATTTAAATCGCCCGATATAAATTACAGTTGCAGTCAACTTAAACGTGTTTTAACTGAGTTTACAAACACCTGACTAGTACGGTTTGCAATTTTGCGGTAAACATTTACCTACTGCTTACTCCCAGTCCCAGCTTCTCGAAAGCAAACCTAAACGTTATAAATAATTATAATTACTAGTGTCCATTGCCGCATATCCGACGCTTTCTGCCATCGAATGAATCGAATCGTTAATAGCCAATTCATTCGCAGAATCGACGCATAATTTTGAGAGATAATTAATGCAATTATCGAGTTATCGATTGCAATGCAATTTATTCTGCACTTTCCACAATAAGCTATGCAGTTTTCAAGCAGAGAATAAGAAGTATTTTAATTTCGTTTGGTTGGCGCTGTGAATGCTTGTTCTACAGGGTGTTAATTAAAAGAAATTTACAGAGCTTGGTGAGTGATAGGGGACATCAAAACAAGAAGAAAAGTCTGATACACGAAGGTTCAATACTCAATGGTTCTTGAGATATACCTCCTTGAAAAATTTTTTACAGCTTAAATTTTGTATGCCATATTGCGTTATCTGGTTGTTTGACGAATAAATATGCATAGAATAGTGTGCTCTGACAATGCATGTTGTTAAATTGAGAGGAATAAACTGACAATTGCCGAAGATACAATACCCGTT